>APFE031721199.1:1218-15738 GCA_000404065.3 Pinus taeda | reverse complement strand
TAAAACTGCTTATACACCTTGGCAATCGTATGAGAACCAAGGACTTTCCGTACTGCAGTCAATCTTCCCGAATGCTGTGTTCGGTGCGTTATGGTTCACAAGGCGGCAGACTCGGCTTCCTATGGATAAAGGATGCAAACCTAGTGGAGTCTCCCCATATATACGCGACGGTACGTGGGAGCCCAAATCCGTGCTAGACCACAATTGAATCACACCAAGAGGAATCACCCAACCTTAATGTGAAAACAAGAGTGACTAGGTTTTACGACGCTGGAGCACGTCTCTAGCCTAGACCTCTAGATATTGCGTTAAGTTCCAATGCGTTGTTAGGTTCATTTAGTTTATTTTACAGTTTATCTTCAATTATGTTTCAGTTTTTTGGTCCTACCGTATGTGATCTCTCGAAACTTCCTAAATGCAAACTATATGCCAAAATTATATCATTTCATTCAATGAACTCTATCTACAGGAGAGTTGAGATCTTTACACAAACAAAATGATCAACAAAGGTCCTAATGCAGCTACTAACAAGAAATTGAAGTTTTTTTTTTTCTTTTCTTAAAGCAACAATAACAATAAATGCTAATTAATATAATGCAAAAAGATCTTTTGTTTCTCTTTCTTTTAAGATAGCATAATGCACTTAGCAAACCTCAAGAGATATTCACAAGTGTAAACAAACACAATTCACTCAATGGAAATAGAACCAATTCTGAAACATCAAGATGACCTGTCAAAGCAAGGAAAAACACAAAGACTTTTAATGAACCATGTGATCTAAGTTCAGATGAAGTCAAGCAAAATCCAAACAAGCTAGAAGTGAATCACTCGAAGCATAGAATACCAAACTTTCACAACCACTAGATGAGTGCGGAAAACAACCAAAAAGTTGACTGGATTATCAAATCACAACTTCCCACAGAAGGCTTGACATGCAAAGCCACTAGGTGTTCTAGGGCTAGGATACAAAATCGATAGAAATAAGCAAACAACTGAAGGATAAAAGTAATAACCAGTCACACAAAGGTCTAACACACTTCCAGAAGTTGCAAAAGATATAGAAAAACAAAAATTCGACGTTTAAGGAGCTTTCAACTACAAACGGCCAAATTCACAGGAGGTTGGCCGATTGTGATCTGCAACTTTCGGCTATTCAGGAATTGGCGCGAGTCCTTTGTGCAACATGCGCCAACTGGCGCGACTGTTTCAAAGGAAAACGCGCAACCGCAGTTTGCTGACCCAAAAAATAAACGAGACAAACCAGGGTTGGGCCAACAGTGCTCAGAAGGATCAAACAACAAATAACAATTTTAAAACTGACCCAGAAAGCTCATTAACTCAGGAAAGCAAGAGAAAACTAACATGCAAGACAAACTCCAAATAGCTTCTCCCCAGTGGAGTCGCAAAATTGTTAAACAGGTAAATCCCCTCTACGGACAGAGGCGATCCCACTAGCCCAAAATGGGTCTAGCAACTATCAATTCACGTTGCTATGGAAGTTCCTAGTTGTATACTAAAAGGTGGATTATGAAGACCAACCTGGAATCCAACGCAAATGTCGAAGTAGAGTTGACCCTCCGGCTCCCTTGCTTCAGCAGGTCACAATCCTGGCGATCCTTGCGAACGGACACCTGTACATGCAAAGACCGAGACAAATACAAGCATAAAATCCACCAAAGTACGACTATATTTCAGTCAAAAAGGAAATAAGTCAAACATCATAATAGGCAATGATATTGGAACCATAATAGCAGTCGTTTATTAATGAATAATAGGCAGAGAAAGATACAACCAAGGTTCTGACATTGAACCTATTCTCTGGCTGGGCGAGCAACTATGTATGCCTTGCAATAGACCTTCTCTCTCTCAGGATTCCGGCAGAATAACCTCCCTATGCTTCAAGACTCTTACTATCACTCCAGACAAGCATAATCACAACTAGCATTACTCCAGAACTCCAGAACTCCAGAACTCCCAGAACTCCTGAACTCCCAGAACTAGCTTGTCTAATGCATGAGGACAAACTTTTATAAATGGAGAAGGGAGGAAGATTCAATGCACCAAGACTCCCATTGTGGATCGACATTATCTGCGAAAAACTACTGAGGATAGATGTCAAGGATAGATGATGACTCTCAACCTCTATCAAAAAGGGGCGCGCCCATTGGCGCTCTGTCCTAGAACAACACTCGCGCCAACTAAGTTTGGTAATGATTTTTGGCAAATGCGCACCCATATGTTTTTTCCTCGCTTGTTAAAACTAATTGGGGTACTCGCCAAAAATGGTGGGGGAAAAGAAAATTTTGGGAACCATAATTATTTTTGTGTCGGCAGTATGTCACTCTTGAACATGGCACTTCTCTGCTTTCATGTCGGGGTGGGGATATCTCATCTCATTTTTCACTTGCCTCCGTGAGTTTGGGTAATCCTATCTCTCATCTGCTCATTGCCTCGTCATCATGACCTCTGATCCATCGATGTCAAATACTGCCAATTCCACTGTCGTGCCGCCAATATGTTCAAGAGAAGTTGACCTCTGAAAAGAAACAACATCCGTTTGATAGTTCATACAATCTTAATTCACAACATTATCTCTCTGTCTCATGTCGATGATGTGGGAAACACTATGGCCCACCTTCGATCAAGGTCACTTCCTGTCGACTTCAGCTCATTATCCAGGAAGCTGATCTAGAGACTCCCTGCCGGTGCCTTAGACACTGCATGCCTCAATGGCACATTCTTCGTGTTCGACGTGAGGTTTTCATCACTGGCCTCCGATTGAAAGATTCTACAGGTGTTCGAATTCAGATCACTAATTCACACGCCGTAGATTGTACCTATAGTACCTTGAGGGCCATTGTCATTATTGGTGGTAACTCTCGTGTCTGTTAACAGTTCCCAATATCGACTGGTAATCAGACGATGTTCATGCATGTTCGAATTCAGCTCACATATTCACATGCTTGAACTTGTACTTCTGTTTGGGTCGAGATGGAGCGCAAGACCCTGGATTGTGTCTGTTGTAATCTAAGCGTGATTCTTGATACATGACTCATTCACTGGATGGCTGCGACCATACCTGAGTCAATTCATTGATCCTAACCAGATGGCTGCGTCCATACTACGGATCTAGATTATCATGTACTCTCTTATGGATGGTTGAGACCATACCACGTACATCATGTATTTGAGCTATCAATTGTCTCTCTCAATGCAGATTCTCGGCGGCAGCTATATGTGTTCTTGTAAAGCATTTCACCGCTCTCTCTCTCTCAGGCCTCATGCTTTAGGGGGCATCTATTACACAGTAATTTGTCACCATTGGTCACCGTCCATGTTACCCCTGTTTTCGTACATTGGAGGATACATTCCGGGACCTGTGAGCAGTGACATAGCCTAAAAACACTTGCATTATGTTCCCCTGAGTATGTACTTCATGTTCCTTGAAGACACCTTCTGCAAATTATCCTGAAAGTGCCCTTTTCCATTGGGCGCAGGTACACAGTGTCTCACCGCGCCAATCACTAAGATCCTCAAAAAGGGGCGCGCCCATTGGCGCTCTGTCCTAGAACAACACTCGCGCCAACTAAGTTTGGTAATGATTTTTGGCAAACGCGCACCCATATGTTTTTTCCTTTCAGATCGTGAAGTCTTTTGAGGAAAAAATCCATCTGATAGAGGTCAAGAGTCATCATCTATCCTTGACATCTATCCTCAATAGCTTTTCGCAGATAATGTTGATCCACGATGGGCGTCCTGGTGCATTGAATCTTCCTCCCTTCTCCATTTATAAAAGTCTGTCCTCATGCATTAGACAAGCTAGTTCTGGGAGTTCAGGAGTTCTGGGAGTTCTGGAGTAATGCTAGTTGTGATTATGATTGTCTGGAGTGATAGTAAGAGTCTTGAAGCATAGGGAGGTTATGCTGCCAGAATCCTGAGAGAGAGAAGGTCTATATCAAGGCATACATAGCTGCTCGCCCAGCCAGAGAATAGGTTCAACGTCAAAACCTTGGTTGTATCTTTCTCTGCCTATTATTCATTAATAAACGACTGCTATTATGTTCCAATCTCATTTCCTATTATGATGTTTGATTTATTTCCTTTCTAACTGAAATATAGTTGTACTTTGGTGGATTTTATGCTTGTAGTTGTCTCAGTCTTTGCATGTGCAGGTGTCCGTTCGCGAGGATCGCTAGGATTGTGACCTGCTGAAGCAAGGGAGCCGAAGGGTCAACTCTACTTCGACATTTGCGTTGGATTCCAGGTTGGTCTTTGTAATCCACCTTTTAGTATACAACTAGGAACTTGCATAGCAGCATGAATTGATTGTTGCTAGACCCATTTTGGGCTAGTGGGATCGCCTCTGTTCACAGAGGGGATTTACTTGTTCAACACTTTTCCTTAACTAATTAACTCATGGAGAATTAATTAATTAGTATTCCAAACTTCTGGTAAGACCAAATTCAAATTTACTTCCTATAGATAGACCAAGGATTGCTATAAATACGAAGGAACCCAGAAATGCTATTTTTAGAAGATGTTATTTTTAGCAGTTTCACCTCTCACCCAAGGTGGCCAAAATGCTCATTGGCCAAACTGCTATTTTTAGAAGTTCTATTTTTAGCAGTTCTATTTTTAGCACTTCCTAAATTTAGCATTTCTTGTTGCACACTTTTCAACATTCCCTCTCAACAAGAAAGGCTTCCTCTCGAACCCGATCCTGTAACTCTGGAATGTTCTCCATGCAACACATCTACCAAGTGCGGTTGCTCCAGCAACACTTGAAACAAAAAGAAAAAACTCCCAATTGACCACTCTGTTAGGCTAGAAATATACTCTGATGTTGAAGCTCTACGTGCTGCTGACAAGTGCTCCCTCTCTGACCTCTGTGCTACTGCAACATCTCCACTGTGCAACGCACTTGTGCCTCTCGCATTGCTGCAACCTTCATGCTCTGCACTGTCCTGGGATTCCCTGCACTATAGCTCTCTTTGCCGCTCCATCTGCATCTATCTCTACCCAATTAGTCATTTCCTGCAACTCGATATCGGGGCTCCCGTAGAAAGGTCTCATCCAAGAGGTTGGGTACCTCAAGGATCCCGCCCCTCCTCCTTGGGACGATCATTCTATATTGCCCCACATCCTACCTAGAGGTATGGTTGCATGTGATCCCTCTACCCACTTGGCTCGAAGTTTCCCCCTACTAGAGGTCTCTGCATGAGTGGATGCCTCCACTATGTCTCCTCTTAGCTTCCCCTGTTGTGGCTGCTCCACAACCTCCTAAAGCTGCTTCACCAATCGTGGCTCCTCCACAATCGTCTGAGACTTCTTCTAGCGCTGCATGTTGAGAGGTAATATAATCTCCCTCTTAACCACCAAGTATCTAACCTTTGCCTTACTCCTCAAGGCTTTGCATGCATCTTGTACCTCAAGTGCATACAGGTTCTTGGCTAGCACACCAATCTATTTTCACTTTCCCATCGTCATGAAATTTTTTGGAAAAAGAGTTGATTTTAAATCAGCGATATCTCCCTCATCTGAACTACGATTCAACCAATTTTTTTTTTTGATTTTGGGTATTTTTCTACAAGGAATCCAAATTTGCTATTGTTTTCCAAAAATGTTGTAAATAAATTTTCAGATCTGTTGTGCAAACTCTTGGCTCAAAACTCAAAACTTTGAAATCTCCTCATCTTGTATATTGTTCTTCCTTGATCACCTATGCTCTGATACCAACTAGAATTTTGTAGAATTTTCCTACAAATCAGCTAGCTCTGATACCATGTAGAATTTTGTAGAATTTTTCCTACAAATAAGCTAGCTTTGATACCATGTAGAACTTTTCCTACAAATCAGCTAGCTCTGATACCATGTAGAAATTTCCCACCTATAGGTCACCTGGTAATGCAATGTACTAAAGCAAAACACTTGATCTACTTCTACAAACAATTTAGCAGAAGCTTAATCGAATATGAGCAACATCAATAAGAACACATATAACTGATATGGAGAAATCAATCACACATAATACAGAAGAATTTACCCGAGGAAAGCCTCACCCTAAAACCCCATCTTTGTATTATCATACAAGTGGAAATATAGTCCAGATTACACAAAACCTTAGCTCGGAAGCTATCCAGCTCTCAATACAATCCCTCTGCTGCTCATAGACAATCAAAGGCTTCTCACAAACCTTCTCCTCTGCCCTCCAAGCCTCCTATTTCTATGCACAGTTTTTCTTGGGTCCTCCAGCTGCAACCTATGTGATTCTCATCTCACACACAAAACTGACCTCTGAAATAACTGCACAAACCTGAAGGAGGTAAATCCTCATCATGGATGAGCTTCCTTTATAGGAAAAATATTTATCCAACTGATAGTACATTGTCCCTTCTTTGATCTCAACTGGGTCTCTGACAGAACTGACATGCATCAGTTATCCATGAGCGAATACAAAGTTATCTGAAAATAATAGTTGTCACATGCATGCAAGCATCAAAAAACTATATCTCATTAATTTAACAACTTGTTAAATTAATCTAACTGAACTTGACTAAGTTAAACTAAGTTAATTGATCCTCTCAATATAGAACTCATCCTTAATTCCTCAATCTGTAAGAACTCTGGACACCACATATCTCCACAATGGAATGATATTGTCCACTTTGGGCCTAAGCCCTCATGGATTTGTTTTCGGGCTTTACCCCCAAAAGACCTCATACCAATGGAGATATTTGTCCATCCTTATATACCAATGATCCTCTCCACTTCTAGTCAATGTGGGACTTTGGTCGTATACCCAACAATCCTCCCCTCGAACAAAGGACCATCGAGCCTCCCCTCAAACGATTATCCATCTATCCACTCTCTACCAACCAAAGTTCTCCGCTCCAATGCGTTGGAAGCACACGCCTACATGGAGCACCACCTACCTTGAGAGCTTGCTCTATCCAAGGTCAACTCCTCTTCACCATGTTAGGACCAGGACACTTCCATGAAGAATCCGGAGCACACCGCCTGTCTAACCGAGCTCATCCACGGATCTTATCGTGATATTACCGGGGCCCACCACCTTCGTTCGGCATTCCGAGGATTCATCTACTTGGCTAACTTCGGAACTTGGCTCTGATACCACTTATAAGAACTCTGGACACCACATATCTCCACAATGGTATGATATTGACCACTTTGGGCCTAAGCCCTCATGGATTTGTTTTTGGGCTTTACCCCCAAAAGGCCTCATACCAATGGAGATATTTGTCCATTCTTATATACCCATGATCCTCTCCACTTCTAGTCAATGTGGGACTTTGGTCGTATACCCAACACAATCAGTGGAGAAAATCAATGACACATTCCCCAATTAGTGGTGAAATAATTGCATGTTCTCACAAAGACTTCAAGTTTGCTTTTCCTTGAAGCCAAAGCTTTCGAAAGTAGATGATACGAACTTGGGGGAGGATGGAGCCGAACTCAGAAAATGGCGAGGGTTTGTGAAACATTAGGGTTTACAATGGAAAGGTTGAAAGAGGAGTAACAGAGGAGATAAGGGTTGAGGACGAACATCCGAAGCGTAAGCAAACCAATAGCAGTGCAAAAGGGAGAGAGGAAGGCTCACAAAGCCAGGAGGAGCTGAAAGGCGCCATGGTCGGGGATCCAGGGAGGGGAGAGATCCCCTCCTAAAAAAATGTAATGGCAGGAGAAACAAGTGGAAGTGGTCCAAGAAGAGATTCAGGGGGTGAGAGAAGGGAAGCGCCGGTGATGGGAAACCAATTGCAAGCAATACCAGGAGATAGATGCCTTCCTAGAGGCCTAAAAAAGCTAAGGTTCGTGATCCCGAACAACAAACTCGAGGAGTATAGATGTTACATGAGAGATCCCGCTCTGATATGTAAGTTTGTAGGGTTTTAGCCAGCGGAAAAAGACCTGGCAAGATGGATACAACAAAGATGGAAACCGAAAGGTCATATTGATCTGAAGCTGGGGGCAAAGGGATTTTTTACAGTGATATTTTCCAATTTAGAAGACAAGGAAAGAACCTTTGAAGGGGGTCTGTATTTCATGAATAACGCAGGTCTATTCATGAGACACTGGGAAGATAGTTACAATCCGGATCAAGAAACGATGCTGGCAGCACCTGTTTGGGTTCGTTTGTTTGGCTTACCAATAGCGTTCTAGGACCTACTGAGCCCCAAACCTGCACCTCCCTATATACCCTTTCAGCCTTCTTTTTCCATTTACTTCATCCACCCAGCTGTCAAATCATTGTATATTAGTCTAAAAAGAGCTTATGAAATGGTTTCCTAACTATGTGTATGACTGTTGTTTGATTTAGATTTTTTGTTCAAACAGCTATGGAAACTTGTCACTTTCCATAGCCAGCCCAAGTTTCCGCAACCATTTTGTCAAAAGCTATGTTATAGGTGTCCAATGGAGAAACCGGCCACATGGGCAGGATGCAGGTGACATGTACATGGAGTGTGTCCCCTCAGATCAGCCAAATCACTCATAAACGGTCATGGTCAACGACGGTCAAAGGAAGGGCCAAATGAGGAATTTTGCGGTGGCACGACTCTATTTTGCCCACGTGAAGGTTTGTGTGGCATGATCCTTCATTCCTGGAGGTACTGGCACAACTGTCGATAAGCCCGTGAACTGAATAAAGTAGCCACCACTCCATGGATTCAACTGCCGTAATGACCTTAACGCTATATCTCAGGCCGTGGAGATTTACATGTCTCTTAGCAGCATAAAATCTAGGAATTAGTTACCAGCATTTTCAGTTATAAATAGCGCGTTCATATACACTGGATAGTTAGTCTTTAAGATGTAATTTTGACTGTTGTTTCAGCCCATTGTACTGTACTTTCTTTTGTTTTATTACTGCACTTTAATATATGAGAAGACAACGTTCCTGAATCCAATTTGTGACTAAGTAGTTGGCTGGCCGAGGTGACAGAGGGCCCCTATACACCAAAGCTTTGTATAGTTTCTTACTTGCTTTTGTTTACTGTTTTTATAATCATTACTTGTATATATTTTATGTTGTTATGATGTTCATCACTGTCCATATTTCCTTCATGTTTTCTTCATAACTGTTAGCTGATCAGTGTTTCTTTTACAGGTTTTTGTAGGCAGCCCCGGAAAATTTACATATTTTTGATAGCTACTGACATGAGATAATCTTGTCCTTTCTGCTGATTTTCATTTACTAAGTTTAATTCCAGCATTGTCATTTATTTCAATTTTTTTTTTCTTAATTACTTTTCTTCCATTTAGACATCATATTACTTACCTGTCTATGATTTCCTTTCTATAGCCAAGCGACTCAATTAGTAAGGAATCAGAATATTACTTGTTGTAGTATGATTTAGTTTACTTTCCTGCAAGTTAGAGATTGAATTACTTATGTCATTTTCAAGAGGTGAAATATGAATGAGTAGTTAAATCTTAGTTTCCTTTTATGCAATTTACTTTCCTGCAATTTAGATATCATAATACTCATCTTGTTTATGATTACTTCCTATAGCCGGACTGAGTCAAAAGGTGAAGGGTTAGAGTATGGGTTGAAGTAGTGTGATTTAGTTTGCTTTGCTTTCAGTCTTTGAGTTACTTTAAGTTCAGTTTTTATTTTCTTTTTCATACAGCAGTAAGGATACTGGGCCATTGTCACTAGTTCATTGTTTTGGTGCATTTACTTCTTTTGAAAATTGATTTCATTACAGTCAGTTTAGAAACCTTCTTTTTGGAGAAATTTTAAGTTTGGAAAATCATTGTAAAAATCACCATTACCATTCACACTTAATTTTCAATTTTGCCATCTCACACTAGGGAATCCACAGAAGATAAACCCAAAAACAAACTAAAAACTCAAAAACGACAAAAGACTAAGGAAAATGTTATCTTGCACATACAGTGCACTTCATTTCATCAGTTTACGACTCCCGGATTGACATTTTAAATAGAAATTTAGGACATACTAAATTGACCAAACATTTTGGCGCCGTTGCCGGGGAAGTGAAACTAGGTAGCCAATTTCTTAAAAAAAAAAAAAAAAAATCAAGGAAGGAAAATTGATAACCTCTCAGAGTATGCTCTCCTCTTGCACGTAATGTGACCTGGCAGATCATAAAAGAGAAATTTATTGGTTTAATAGTTTCTTGAGTATGCTCTCTTCTTGCACCTAGAGTGACCTGAAAGATCAGAAAGAGAATTATTAGCCCGACTTGAAGAAAAACAAAAAAATGACATGCATAGTGCAAGAGATTCTAGGAGAAGGGTTTTAGCTAGAGCCAAGAGTTCGATTTTTACAACTCCATCTACTTCAAGGAATAGATAAGAGACATCTCCATCATCTCCAACTCATACTCCTAGCCTTAGGATTCCTAGAGTTCAAGAGGCAGTAGTTGAATTAGGAGACTCTCCCACACCATCCATCAAATCTGAATTAGGAAAATATCCTTTCTTTCCTTCCACGGGGAGACACATTGTAATTGAAGAAGTAGAATCACCTGAGGAAGAAGAGGGAGAAATTCCTCCTCGTTCACCATTTGTAGAGGAACGAGAGGACTCTGAAATCTCTGAGGAAGCTATCATGACAAAGGAGGTAGTTAACAGATTTGGTAGAGGTAGAGGTAGAGGAGGGGGAGGAGGAAACAATGGAGGAGGTAGAGGTAACAATGGGGGAAATAGGGATGGAGATAACTCATTCGTATTTCCTATAGTTGATGAGGATTCTCGAGCAACAATGAAAAATATTTCACCATCTGTCCTCTCAAACTTTCATGGGTTAAGAAATGAGGATCCTGAAACATTTCTATTTGAGTTTGAGGTCGTGTGTCGAACTTATGATTATCTGGAAGACTCTCAAAAACTCAAATTGTTTCCTTCAACATTGAAAGTAGCAGCTTTGCAATGGTTCATGGGATTACTCACCCAATCCATTAGGACTTGGAATGATATGAAACAAACATTTTTGGATAGATACCTAGACTATTGCATGCCCACCAATCATAAGGATGAGGTATTCAAAATGGTACAAAAAGAAGATGAAAACTTGGAGGATCTACTTGAAAGATTTCAGTATAACCTCAAAAGAGCAAAAATGAGTAACCTCGATGAAGAAACCTTGAAAACCCTTCTATTAAAAGCCATTAGATATGAATGGATAGATATTTTGAACATGATGGGAAAAGGAGATATATCTCAACTTCCACTTCATGATATAGCCGAGCTATGTGTCCATCTCTCAAGGGGAAAATCTAAAACCGGGAAAGGGCCTAGAGATCCTTCTCTCATCAGAGCAAACAAATCTGCAACTGGATCAGCAAGTAGGGCTGAGATTGGCAATATGCTTGATGAACTCAAAACTAATATCTTAGGGAATCTTAGTGAGCAACTAGACACTCTTAAGATACACAATAAGCAGAAAGCAGAAGCTGAATCTTTGGCCATCTTTTGCCCAAAATGTAGAAAGAAACATGCTCTAAGGGAATGTCCCTTGGATGAAAAAGTTGTAGAAACATGTGTGATTTGTTCAGATAATCATGAGACCAAGGATTGTCCTTCAATTCCTGGGCTCAAAGCTGTCTTTCAAGAAGATCCAAATACAATTGAGTCTCTATGTTTTGTTGCAAGGAGACCTTAGCAGGAGCAACAAAACCAAGGGTTTAACAACTCTATGAATTTTCAAACCCCATCAAATTGGAATCCTTGGCAACAACCTTGGTCCCAACCACAAAATCCATTTCAATCATGGGTACAAGGCATGCAAAATCCTTATGGTATAAAAAATTGCAGATATCATGATGGGAAAAATGACTATGCAGAATTATGTAGATCCTGGTAGTCCAATTGTCAAAACACATATCAATGGGGCAAAAATTCCAAATACTTTGATTGATTTAGGGGCTGCTATCAACATCATGAGCAGACAAACTATGGAATAGCTGAAACTTCCTAATCTTCTTTTTACACCTACTTTACTGTAACTTGCAGATCGATCAATTATCAAACCAGATGGTGTATTAGAAGACATTTCGGTCTCCTTAGACTCTTGGGAATATCCAGTAGATTTCATGATTTTAACTCCCAAGAGTAATTTAGGAGGACACCCTCTCATCTTAGGAAGACCTTAGCTAGCCACAACTGATGCCTTTATTAGTTGTAGGTCTGGGGATATGTATATTTCTGATGGTAATTTGACAAAGAAATTCAATTTGTATCCTCCAGCAAAAGCAATTACAGAAATAGGAGATAATGAGTGGGTTGATGATGAGGATATTATACAACCTGTCTTTACCATTTCTGAAGTTAGTGAAGATAGTCAAATTCTGAACACAATAGAAAACTTTGAAACATCTTCAGAATATGACCACACACAATTTAAGTTAGATTCTGACATTGAGTATCTATCATCTAGACAAATGTCTCTTTTCTCTATGGAAGAGTTTGGTAGTTCCGCCATTGAGATCTTTCCAGGTAAAACATTGAATATCAAAAAAAACTTGGAAAGATCACAACAGGGAGAACTAACCAAAATCTTTCAAAAACATTCTACTGCATTTGCATGGGAGTATAAAGATATGAAAGGTATTGACCCTAAGACTTGCATTCATAACATCTACATCGAGGAAAATAGTAGACCAATCAGACAACCTCAGAGAAGGATGAATCCAAACCTTAGGGAGATAGTGAAAGAAGAGCTCCAAAACTACTCAATGTAAACTTCATTTATCCAATTTCAGATAGCCGATGGGTTTCTCCTTTGGTTATAGTACCTAAAAAGAATGGTAAATGGAGGGTATGCATTGATTACAGGAAATTGAACAAAGCAACTTTGAAGGATCACTTTCCTTTACCCTTTATCGATCAGGTATTAGATACTTTAGCAGGAAAAAAGTACTTTTGATTTTTGGATGGTTTTAGTGGCTATAATCAAATTCAGGTAGCTCCTGAAGATCAAGATAAGAACACATTCACCTATCCATGGGGAAATTTTGATTACCGAGTGCTTCCTTTTGGGTTATGTAATGCACCCGCAACATTTCAAAGGGCAGTACTAGCTATCTTTTCTGATCTAATCTATGATTGTGTAGAGGTCTACATGGATGATTTTACAGTTTATGGTGATTCATTTGAAGAGGCATTAGAAAATTTGGAAAAGGCCCTTATTAGATGTAAAGAAACAAATCTTTCCTTAAGTCATGAAAAATGCTTTATGATGTTTACTGAGGGAATTGTTTTAGGACATCATATTTCGGGATATGGAATTAAAGTTGATAGATCAAAAGTTGAAGTCATCTCCAAGTTGCCTATTCCAAATTTTCAAAAAGATATTAGAAGTTTTCTTGGATTTACTGGATACTATAGAAGATTTATTGAAAACTTCACCAAAATAACATCCCCACTCTTCAAATTACTTACAAAAGATTGTGAATTCAAATGGAATCCTGATTGTTAATCTGCATTTGAAACTTTGAAAACAAGAATATCTGAAGCACCCATTTTGAGAGGGCCAAATTGGAAACTTCCTTTCCATATTTCCACAGATGCTTCAGATACAGCTCTAGGAGCTGTGTTGGGTCAAAAGGATTTAATTGCTTATGCCATTTACTACACAAATAAAAATTTGACTCCCACTGAGTTAAACTATATTGTGACTGAAAAAGAGTTCTTAGATGTTGTTCATGCAATTAATAAGTTTAGACATTATATAACAGGCTATGAAACTTTTGTCCATACTGATCATTCTGCAATTAGATATCTAATGAATAAACCTGTTACTAATGGCAGAGTTACAAGATGGCTTTTACTTTTACAATAATTCAATATTACTGTGTTGGATAGACCAGGGAAACAAAATACAGTAGCTGATTTCTTGTCTAGAATCCAAAATACTAATGAAGATTCTCCTGTAGAGGATAAGTTTCCATATGAGTATTTATTTGCAGTAACTACTAAGACTCCTTGGTATGTAGATATAGCTAACTATTTGGTTACAGGAAAGCTACCTCCACATTTATTTCCTAGTGAAAAAAGAAGAATTATTCAGGAGAGTTTGAATTATTCATGGATTTCTAATGAATTGTTTAAGACAGGGCTATATTGTGTGATCAGAAGATGTGTTTGAGAAGATGAAATGCCTGATATCCTCAAGGCATGTCATGATGAACCATGCGGTGGACACTTTGCTGACAAAAGGACGGCCTATAAAATCCTTTCTTTAGGGTATTATTGGCCTTCCCTTTTCAGAGATGCAAAACAATATGTCAAAAGGTGTGACAGCTGCCAAAGAGTTGGGAGACTGACTCTTTCAAATGAAATGCCATTACAACGATAGGTACTCATCGAACCCTTTGAAAAATGGGCTTTAGATCTCATTGGACCTATTAATCCACCATCTAAGAAAAATAAGTATATATTGGTATGCACTGATTATGTCACTAAATGGGTAGAAGCCAAAGCATTATTTGCTGCTACTGAAAATTCAGTTGTTAACTTTCTTTATGAGGATATTTT
>APFE031721195.1:144455-217789 GCA_000404065.3 Pinus taeda | reverse complement strand
TTGCACTTGGTCTTGTAATTTTGATATATCATGTAGCATTTCTTCCTCTTCTTCATGAGTCATGCTAGAGCTTTCAGGTTCCTTACTAGGTGTTTGTATTTTCTTTCCTCGGGGCATCAGTTACCGATAATAATGCTCTACTAGCCCTTTAAATTCATTCAAAATAAATTTTCAAACCAATCTTAAGCAAAAATTTAAAAAAATCTACACACCTTTTTTTCCTTTGTAGTAGCTCGATATTGCATCTGATGTATCTCTGTACTTTCAGAACATCCAGTTCTAAAATTGCGACCTATGGTAGCCCTCTATGTCCTCTTTCCAATGCCACCAGTCTGACCCTAATTGGATTCTCCAATGAAGAGTTATGCCAAATCTCCCATAGTGACCTGATTATAGACTAATTCAGTAGAGCGAACTTGTACGATGTGCCACGTGTCCCTGTTTTGACCTTTGGCTCTGAAAAATATCTAAAAGAAACTATAGTCTGTCCTCTTTCTGAACCTTCTTACGGAATTTCAATCTGATGCTTAGAGAGAAGGTTATGATGTTTTCCCTAGGTCACCTATTTTGAATGTAATTCAGGATTTTGCAAAAGGATGAACTTCCTCAGTTCATATCTCCGAAAATATAGCGTGAAAAGCTCTGAAATTCGGACCTGAGATTCAGTGCGATGTCTTCTCAAATGGGTTTTTTCTAAGCTTTTGAAACATTGCAGAAAAAAGTTATAGAGAAAATGCCACGATGACCTGTTTGGAGCAGCGAAACCCTAGAATCCAAAGCTCTGACACCAAATGTTATGAAACCAACTCAAGAAATAGAAAAGAATAGATAACGTTTAGAATTCTAGCCTCCTTCGAGCGGACCTCCTTTACATTACATAAATGAAACATTCTTCGATGATTCAAATAATTAATACCTCTTTCTAGATATAGGAGTGCTAAGGAGTCACAAATACCTAAGCCGACCTACAATAATAATAAAGCCAACAAAATAACAATAGAGGGATTCTATGGGGCACAGTAATAACAATATGGGGACAATAGGGGCACAACAATATTAATAAGGGGTACAACTACAATAGTAATGGGGTAATCACTAGTATTACAGGGACCCAACACATAGCAACAAAACTTTTGTTCATTTGAATAATTTATTAGTGATGATCAAATAGGAAAGATGGAAACCTAGAATTGCAACAAAGCTTAAAGCATCTGATCCTTCATTATCATTAATGGAGAAAAAGAACAACCTTCCATTTTGAGTTCATTACACACCATTAAATAGTCGACAAAATTAGGTTGTTACATATTCTATTCCAAATGAGGCAAACATTACTTGTGCAAACAAAATTACTTTGCCACGGTCAACAGCAGTAAAAGACACTTAGTTGAAAAAGAAAATAGTTTCTGTCCATATTATTTCCATTATCATTAATGGAAAAAAAGCACAACATTTTGTTGACAAAGAAAATATTTTATGTCCATATTATTTCCATTATCATTAATGGAGAAAAAACACAGCCTTCGATTTTCAGTTTATTCCACACCATCAAATAGTGAACAAAATTATGTTGTTACATATTCCATTCCAAATGAGCCCAACATTACTTGTGCAAACAAAAATACTTTGCCATGGTCAACAGCAGTAAAAGACACTTTATTGAAACAGTAATCTTAATTGAGGTAAATAGTTTATGTCGATATTATATATCTCGTCACTAATTTGCATGATAAATATAAAGAAAAAAGATAAAACGCATAAACTGAGTTCGCTATCGATCAAAATTCTACTAATTTATTGATCGTCTCATCCATTAGCAGATACCAAACAAAAATGCATGGCAAACTTGTGAATAATAGCATTGAACAATTCATGAGCAAGGAAGGATTCGAGGATGGTGTGCACCCATTATAATCCAGCAACAGAAGAGGCACTGGCAGCTGGATTGGCATTGGTATCCTTACTGGTATTGACATTATCTTCCTCATAGCTGGTGCTGAAGGAAAACCTATGAAAAGAAAGATTGGGGTAGGATGCAACCATAACACAAACTGGACCAGAAGCTCGAAGAACCCCTTCAACATTTCCAAAGATGACCTTCAGTTGAGGGCTAGCAATAGCTATGAACAAGGAGAAATGATCTGGGAGAATACACCCAGAGAGTAAGATTATTGAAAACAGGCTAGGAAGGTATGATTCCGAACCAGCGCGCCAGATGGTCACATCGGCCACAGTTCCTGTACCGCTCAGGAGGAACAGCCCTCTGACCTGAAGCCTTCAGTAGAAACCAGATAAGGCACTTATAATATTGCCACCCGGTGCAACCTCCAAAACCTGACTGCGGATTGTGTCACTGTCGCCAATAGGTCCTTCTGTACTAGCGTTCCCATATGGTTGCTTTGTCTCATTGTTATCAGCAGTCACTTGAACACCATTACTGGGGTTGTTCTCCTCAAATTCAGCGTTTTCCAGAGGAGAATAAGAAGAATTTGACTCAACCCCTCCTCCAATGCAAGAAGAATTGGACTCCATCACTGTCAGGGATAATCTACACATTTAAATAACGAAAGTGAGAATAGAAATCTACAAGGATTTTTCTTGTGAGGTATAAAGTCCACAACACACTTAATGCTAGATGACCTATGGGTCTAGGCAAGCATAATATTGGATGGAGTATCATCTAATCCACTGCAACAAAAATTTCATACCACAATAAAACCTAGTGAAAAGATTATAAATGTACCTTAAAGATATATTTATAGACATGGTTTTACACTTACTAAACTAATATTTTGGGAACCCGCATCTAAAGAAATCTCTTTCACATGAAACTTAACCAAAATTTTGGTTGATGAAATAATTCTTAGAAGGAATTAAAGGAAAAAAATAAATTTATCCCTTCATCTTCATTTATGAATTATATAATCCTATTGAATGAACAAACATGCGTACCTTGGGCTTGCTCTATACTCAAATTGATTAAAAGTGATTGCAACACCATCACCAGTTACAATGGGAAGAATGAAATGTTGGCAGGGTGTCTCGCCTCTATTTATACATTATTTAGTAACTAAATATAACGGCTGAAATTAAATTTAATATTTTTATTTCATTTTATTTTAATAAGTATTAAATTTGATCATCTCTATACACGTAAGTAAAAATATATTAGCTTCTTTATTCATTTTTTTATTTAATCTATATGAACGGATTGAGATCAACACTAATTTAACTATTAAATTTGACTATATCAATTGTAATTACAAATTCGAATATATCAATTTTATTAAATTAATGAATAATTAATAAATATAAATTTTGGATAATTTTAATTTATATAATTTTTAGTAATTTGAATAATTCATTATATAGTGTAACGTGAGAGAGGTGTTAAGTCTGCTAGGTAGGTCAGTTTATGGAGTTGACACGTGCCTCTTTAAAATTAAAATAAATAATATTTTAACTAGAAAAATAACGTCAATTATAATATAAAAAAAATGAATATGCTTTAAAGTGATTAGAAGTAAAATATATTAACATATTTTAATAGGAATTAGTATTGACAAACACATAAAAATAACATAAAAATCATTTTAATTTTCCATGATAAAATGTATTGATGTACATGTTATCTAAAATATATTAATGTCAACTATGTATATATTATATACCAACCTAGATCCATATTAACTCATGCCTAGAGGGATCAAATCTATCAAGGTGCAAACCTCTTTTTTGAGTGTCAAACTTGAAAAAAGGTTTGCACCTCAAGAGATATGATTCTTCTTGGAGCTTGATAGATCTGAAGTTAAGATGGATCTAAGCTAGTTTCATTATTAATTTTTATTTTTTTCATTTATTTTAAATGTAACTCAACTGAGTAAATATGTTTTAAAATATAATGTTCATTTTATTTTTATGGATTTGAGTGGGTCAAAATGTTTAGATAACGTAATAAAGTCATTACACGTCTCTTCCATGATGGAGTGTCTATGTACTAAAGATAAATTAAAAATAATATATTTATAAAATACTCTGATTGTGAAATTAGAGATGTTTTTTTGGTATATGGTATTCATGAGCCATGGTATTGGCCCATGCTATGGTATGGTTAATAATATCGATGGTAAAGTAGGGTGAGTATCCATGGTTAAAAGTCATTTTATATTGTAAGTATTATTTTTATTGTGAAATAAGAGATGTTTTTTGGGCATGTGGTATTGATGAGCCACCCTATTGGCCCATGGTATAGTATCGTTAATAATATCCATGGTAAAGTGGGGGTGAATATCTATGGTTAAAATTTTGTTTTATTGTAAGTATTAAGTTTTGATGTGCTTATTAATGAAATTTAAATATAGTTACAAAATTATTGTTTTAATTTATATGGTGAAATAGATTTAATTTATAACTACTATTAATATCTTATATAACTTAATGTGATAAAGGTGTAGATATATCTCAAAAGTAATTATAATATTTTTTATTTTAGATTTAATAAAAAAAGTTATAAATTATAAATTTAATGAATATCATCGGTAAAGTGGGGGTGAATCTCCATGGTTAACAAACTTTTTTGGTTTATTGTAAGTATTAAGTTTTGATGTGCTTATTAATGAAATTTAAATATAGTTACAAAATTATTGTTTTAATTTATATGGTGAAATAGATTTAATTTATAACTACTATTAATATCTTATATAACTTAATGTGATAAAGGTGTAGATATATCTCAAAAGTAATTATAATATTTTTTATTTTAGATTTAATAAAAAAAGTTATAAAAATAAATTTAATAATATCCATGGTAAAGTGGGGGTGAATATCCATGGTTAAAATTTTTGTTTTATTGTAAGTATTAAGTTTTGATGTGCTTATTAATGAAATTTAAATATAGTTACAAAATTATTGTTTTAATTTATATGGTGAAATAGATTTAATTTATAACTACTATTAATATCTTATATAACTTAATGTGATAAAGGTGTAGATATATCTCAAAAGTAATTATAATATTTTTTATTTTAGATTTAATAAAAAAAGTTATAAAATTAAATTTATATAAAACATTTTGATGGTGAAATGAGAGATGGTTTTTTAGCATTTTGTATTGATGAATATGGTATTGGCCCATGGTATTGTAATAAATTTTATTTACAAGTTAATAATATATATGACAAAGTGCACATGGATGTCCATGGTTCAATATATTGCTATATTGTATGTTTATTGTAAGTATTAAAGTTTTAAGTGTTTACTAATTAAATTTAAATATGATTATAGAATTTGTATTCTATTTTATAAGGTAAAATGGATCTTAACTTATTGTTGCTACTTATGAATTATATATTTAAATGTAATATGTATATTATGATCTTATTTTATCTCAAAAAATATTCGTAATTTTATTAATAAAACAAAATTACAATGTAACGAATTGAATTTTTATTATGTTTATTACTTTGAACTTTTTACGGGCATGAAAATATCTCCCCTAGTGTCATGCCCATGAGTTGAGCATATGCAACAAGCGACAGAGGGGTGGCAAACTTTGGTTAAAGACGATGAGCCAAGTTGCAACGACGAGTGAGTGCATTCAGTTAAACGCACCCCAACAAGTGTGCGCCGACGAGTTGTGATGAGCTACTTGGAGGGTTGAAAAACCAAAAAAGGAAAATCGACTAAGTATGGGAGAGCGCATGCGACGAGTTTATAGAAGTGTCGAAAAACCGACGAGACGATGGGCCAACGTGTGGAAGTGACGAGTTGGGAGAACCGATGCATCTTTTGATATTTTATGAGGCAACTTATATGGTCAACCTGAGTAGGTTGACCCACCTTAGCTCTTGGAGGAAGTGTATATATTGGTGGCGACCTTGGTGGAGTAAGGCATCAAATCATTCATCCAAAAAGAAAGTGCAATGACACATTAATTGGACGAGAAAAAGGTGAGCGAACAAAGGAGGGCGATGTACTGACAGATCGAAGGCTGTAGTACTGAGCCAAGGATAAGTTGTAGTTTTTGGGTGAAGTTCGGGTGCGAACAAACCATAGGTGGGTGACCCTGCCTACGGACGAGCTACAGTGGGTGACACTGCCTGTGGACGAGCTGCATCGGGTGTGTCTGCCGGGTGAACTACGGAAGGTGAACGCAGGGTTGGGTGCCCTGACCCACGAATGAGTTATGGTTGAGCGACACGGTGTGGGCACCTCTACCCACGGAAGAGTTGTGGATTGGGCAAACAATGTGGGTGCTCATGTACAAGCGAGTTGCTAACAGTGACATGGTTGGGCACGATTGCTTGAACAAGCGCGAAGGACGACACGGAGGGTGGGCACCCCTGCCTAGTGACGATTTGTAGAGGGTGACATGAAGGTGGGTGCCTCTGCCCAAAACAAGTTGCACAACATGATGAGCGTGGGACTACTGAACGGAAGAGCGACCTGATCCAGTGAGGTGGGAGAACCTGAACGAGCAGACCAAGTTGCTGATTTTGGATAGTCTGTCAAGTTGAATTTTGGGGTTCTTGCCAAAGATTGTGGATGTAAAAATACTTGTAAAAATTGTATTACTATTATCATTGGGCAAGCTCTAATCTGGGAGTTTCCCCTCCCATTAAAAGAAAGTTATCCATTGTGCAAATTTATATGATGATGACGATGATGAATGTTATTTATGTTGTGTAAAATGATAAATGCTTAGTAGAATTGCATAAAAATAACTAAGTGTTGAATTTTAGGCATCATTCGTACTCATTAGTATTGGTGAAAAGAAATTGGGTAGCAGTGCCACACCTGCCTATGTGCGGTTGAAATATCACCGCCATGATAGGGCGTGACAGTTGGTATCAGAGGTGATTTGGAAAATGAGTTGAAGTTGGTCCCACTGTACTTCGTGACAATTGGTATCAGATGGGAATTTGAAAACGAGTTGAATTTAATCTAACTGCACTTCGTGATAGTTCGTATCAAAGGGGACTTGGAAAACAAGTTGAAGCTGATCCCACTGCACTTCGTGAAAGTTGGTATTGATCGATTGTAGATTGAAGTGATAACACTGCACTTCGTGAAAGTTGGTATCAGATCCTAAATTGCGGAAGTGAAGTGGACTTGTATGTGCTTCGTGACAGGTGGTATCAAAATTTCTGTAGTGCTTTAGAAAGTTCGACAGGGACAAGTAAAGGGTCAAGTTGAACGATAGGAGAATTTTATGGTCTCAACGAGATCACAAGTGACGCTGATGGCCGATAAAGTAGAAGAACCTCAAGTTGTGATGGGGAATATAGAAGGGATGTCGAAACAAGATTTATGGACATATTAGTGGATAGGATGGAGGAACTAGCTTCTGATATAGCTTCAGTGAAGGCTGAATATGCCAAACATCAGGATATGACAACAAAGTTGCAGGAAGAGCACACGAAATTAAAGAAATATTTTGAAGACCTCAAAACCAAATACAAGTATACATAATGGATGTATGTGCAAACAGAGAAAGAAGTCAAGGACATTGGATTTAGAAGGGATCAAGGTTTGGTAGAAATCTCGAAGTTGCAGAAGGAAATTGACGATGCTCGAAATGAAATAGTTGTTTTGAAGAAAGAAGTTAGGCAAGGTTCTGTTGGAGGAGTTGACCATGTGAAGGTCAAAGAACTGAACCCTTATGATGGGATGAGGAGTGCAAAATATCTTGGCAATTTATTATGGGATATGGAGCAATACTTGGAGCGTTTGGGTATGTCTGATGATGAGGAAAAAGTGAAGGTATCTTCTCAATTCTTGACGAAAGATGCTAACATGTGGTGGTGAAGAAAGGTGGACCAGATTTCCAGTGGTGATGTTGCGGAAATCACTTCGTGGGATGACATGAAGAAAGCTTTGCAGACTCATTTTGGCCCACAATATGAGACTTGGGATGCAAGGACAAAGATAAAGTCTATGAAGCAAACAGGGAGTTCTCAAGTGCGATCTTGGAGTTACCTGATATGGCGGAGAAAGACATGGTATTAAATTTCATTATAGGATTGAAACCTTGGACATGCAATGAGGTGAAGAGGCAAAAAATCAAGACACTAGAAGAACTGTTTGCGGTAGTTGATCGCTTGGTAGAACATTATGATGAAGGAACCAAAGAACAAAATAAGAAGAGAGATAAGCCACAAGAAAATTCTATGAAGGAAGAGCCTTCGATATCAAATGACAAGTTGAAGACGAAGAATTCAAAGTGTTGGATTTGTGAAGAACCACATATGGTGAAGAATTTCCCTTCAAGACCGAAAGTGGCGGCGATAGCACAAGCCGATACGAAGAAGAATAAAGAAGGAACTTATGTTGGAGTGATGTAGATTTTGGGAGCTGTGGTAACTACAGAAGCGGTCTCACAACAAGATCCTGAAAGGATCAAGTTTGAGTACGTGGAGATGAAGATTGGGAAAGACATTGTTCCCACGATGGTGGATAGCGATGAAACTCATAACTTCATGAGTGAAGATATTGTGAGGAATATTGGGATGAAATTTATACCAGTTCAAGAAAAGTTGAAAGCAGTGAATTCTCCATCAGATTCAGTGATCGGTGTAGCTCAAAAAGTTAATGTGAGCATAAGTGAATGGACTCGGAAAGTCGATTTCACAATTGTGTGGATAGATGACTATGAAGTTGTATTGGGTTTGGAATTTATGAAACAATTTGAAGCTATGATAGTTCCACACATGAAGAAGTTGTACGTTTACGACGGGGGTGAAGAAGAACCTATTGGTGTGCCAACCATAGGGACTACAACAACCAAATGTAAGTTAACAACGATGAATTTGGATGAAGTAAAACGGGATGAAGAATTCTATAAGAGTTTGTCTTATATAGAGGCAAAACTTATGGAGTAGTCATAGGTGATTATAGAATTGTTTGATGGTATCTTGGACCTATCAAGAAGACTAGAGGCAATGGAGAAAGATGGAGATGCTAGACCCAAGATTCAGATGGAAAGTCGGGAAGCATACTTACAGAGATTAGAGGTGGAAGATCCTGACAGATGGATTGAGATGATATCTGAGGAAGAGGGAAAGCCTTCGGCCTCCACTTCCTCCCTCTCTTCTTAGACTAACATAAGGATGAGTCTCATTGTTAGCTGCTCATGGGAGTGAGTCTCCAATATTTTGAGCAGACATCTAGGGTGAGATGGACATGATTGGTAGTAATGTGCAGAGATGATTCATGATGATGTAGGAGCATGCGTTGTTATGGAGGCGATGTATGGTTGGATTAGTTTCCCAACTAGTCAGCAACATGAGGGGTACCATCACATGATTTTCTTGCAGAGTTTGACATATGGATGGTATAAGGCACGTTAGAGGTGGACACATCTAGATACCCATATATATATGTGGATTTACAGTCTTAGCAAAGGTGGTTGCTAAGATGGAGTTTTCGAGGATGACAACCATTTAAAGTGGGAGAGTATGTCATGCCCACGACCTGAGCATGTGTGAAAAACGACAGAGGGGTGACGAACTTTGGTTAAAGGTGACAAGCTAAGTTGCGACGATGAGTGGGTGCATTCTGTTAAATGCGCCCCCGAAAGTGTGTGACAACGAGATAGTTGGAGGGTCGCAAAAATGAAAAGGGAAAATCGACTAAGTATGGGAGAGTGCATGTGATGAGTTTATAGAAGTGTCAAAAAATCGACTAGTCGGTGGGCTGACGTGGGGAAGTGATGAGTTGAGAGAATCGACGCATCTTTTGATATTTTATGAGAAGACTAGTATGATCGGTCTGGGTAGGCCGACCCACCTTAGCTCTTGGAGGAAGCGTATATATTGGTGGTGACCATGTTGGAGTAAGGCATCAAATCATTCATCCAAAAATCAAGTGCAAGGACACATTACTTGGATGAGCAAAAGGGTGAGTGAACAAAGGAGGGAAAAGTATAGACAAACCGAGGGACATAGTACTAATTCAAGGATGAGTTGTAGATTTCAGGTGAAGTTATGTTGCAGACGAACTGCATGTGGGTGACCCTGTCCGCAGACAAGCTGCAGTGGGAAACCCTGCCTGTAGAAGAGCTACAGTGGGTGCGACTACTAGGAAAGCTGTGGAAGGAAAAAACGGGGTTGGGCGCTCCGACCCATGGAAGGGTTGTGGTTGGGCGACATGGTGAGGGTGTCTTTGGCCACGGACGAGTTGCAGATTGGGCAAACAATGTGGCCACTCATACATAAATGAGCTACGAACAGTGACATGGTTGGGCACGACTGCCTAAAGGAGCACAGAGGACGACACGGAGGGTGGGTGCCCCTACCCAATGATGAGTTGTGGAGGGGGACATGAAGGTAGGTACCCCTACTCAAAACGAGCTACACGACATGACGAGCATGGCCATTGCTGAATGAAAGGGCAACCCGACCCAATGAGGTGGGAAACCCTGAACGAGCAAGCTGAGCTGCTGATTTTGGACAATTTGTCAAGGTGAATTTTGGGGCTCTTGGAAAAGACTGTGTATGTAAAAACACTTGCAAAAATTGTATTATTGTTTTTTTGGGCAGACTCTAATCTGGGAGTTGCCCCTCCCATTAAAATAAAGTTATCCGTTGTGCAAATTTATATGATGATGATGATGAATGTTATTTCCGCTGTGTAAATTGATGAATGCTTAATAGAATTGTAGAAAAATAACTAAGTGTTGAAAGTTATGCATAGTCTATACTCATTAGTATTAGCGAAAAGAAATTGGGTAGCGGTGTCGTACCTGCCTATGTGCGGTTGAAAGATAACCGCCAGGATAGGGGTGTGACACCTAGGCTATATTACTTTTAACTAACATGTAAATTTTTACCAATCCTTTATGTAATATAAATTGGACATATTAATATAAATTCAACATATTAAGCCGAAATCTAAAAATGTAAACAAACTTTCTTACATTACACCTACACATCACTATAATGGTTGTAGAATGTTTACAAACTTTCTTACTACATTACACCTACACATCACTCGTAGAGTGCCTCTTGGCCCAATCATTTTTAAAAAATGTATTTATCATGAAAAAATAAGTTTTTATTGTTAAAACTTTTGTTTGGTCCTATATATACTCTATACAACATTCAAAAATACAATTTAAACAACGAAAAATCACACATTGTATTTTGCACTCTAAAGGAGTTTGCACATGAAGAACTTTGTTCTCTCTCGACTCATGGTAGATCCTTACTTAAGAGGGATCTATGCTTATAAATATTAAAATTTACAATCTTCGTTTCATCAATTTCACATTATTTAAATATAGTCATGTTTTAATGTCTCATTATTAAATAACGAAACCTATAAGACCACGCCCACATCTTTAATTCATTTTAAATTAAATTTACCGAGTAGCCTTTAAGTGAAATTTTTTGGAAAGTTTTCCAGTTTATTTTCTAATATAATTTGACTAGAATCTTGTAGGGATTCATTGAAATCACAATTTTGATAGGTGAACTCTTCACAATCCAAGTGCTCCAGGGGTTTTTGAGGGTGTTGATCTAATTTTTCTAGAATCCGGTAGGGATTCATTGAAATCACAAGTTTGGTAGGTAAACGTTTTACAATCAAAGTGCTCCAAGATTTTTTGAGGGTGTTGAAACCATATATGTAGTAAAAAAACCCAGTTTAAATAACACAAATCAAAATTTGGCCACAAATGTTTTGGTCATATTCAGGCCAAAAATCTGCCATAAATTTAAAAAAGTCACAGTGAAAGACAATTCATAAATTATGCATATAATATCGCATTCAAAACTCTAATTTATTTCCTATCATTACATTCACTTTTTACAATTACATTACAATAGGCTAAAAATCATGAGTAGAAAAACACTAAAAAATACCCATATACCAAAAAAAGCAACCAAGAAAAAAATTCATGTTGACTAACCCCAACCCTCTCACTTTCATATTTATCTACAATATATAGAATCACAAAGAACTAATTATAGAAAGAAAATAACTCATATCAAAAATAATATAGTATTTATTAATCACTTTAAACTATTTTACATATACTTTTTGAATTTAGGCTTCTCTTATTCGTATTCTAATTTTTGAACTATATGTCGGTGAAAATCACATGAGAGACTATTCAGGCTTCTATGATCCATATTCTAATACTATATTTCAGTGAAAATCACATGGGAGACTATTTTTGCACACACTTTTCGAACCATCTAGTGCGGTTCATCGTCCATCTAGTGTGGTTCATCGTCAGGACAAGATGGAGATTCATATCGTGGCCTCAGAATAAATAACAAGATCAACGTAGAGAACATTAATATCTTTAATGGTTTTCATAACAACTAGCTTTGAAAAAGAATGATAGAGGGGACTTGAGTCAAAAATTAAGATTTGGATCAAGAAGAAAAAATCTGATAAAAAGAGGAATTAAATTGATTTAGTAATATCAAAAATATTTTTAAAATGTTAAAGGAAATTCGGTCAAATTTTAAGATATAAACTAAGTCAATTAATGTAATTTTTTTAAATGTAAAAATTTAAATTAATTAAATTAATTGTAAATTTATAATAATAATTTATAAAAAAAAGTTAATCACATTTTAAATATATTATATAATCCTAATATATTAAAAATTATTAGTTAAATGTTTTTAAATAAAGAAATAAGAAATTTACAAGTTGATTCTTTCAAATTAACTGGACTAGTTTAAATTCATAATAATGGGAAAGATGAATTTAAATTCATAATAATATTAGTTAAGTTAAGATGAATCTAAATGGAATTAATTAATAATTTTTATTATAAATATTATGTATGTCCCGTATATAATTCTTATATAATATATATATAATAATATATAAAATTGGAACATATTCTCATATGTAGTTGTGTAGTAATTGAATTTAAAGTGGTAAGACTATATTCCTTAACTAATTTTACTTACTGTTAAAATTACAAATTTATTAGAAAACAATATCATGGGAAAAACCATGGGTGGTCAAAACTAAAACTATGAAACTGGTAATAAAACTATGAAACTGGTAATACTTACATGACATGACAACATCTTCATTCATCTTAACTCGAGATCTACCAAGTGGAGAGGGATCAAATATTTCGAGGTGAAAACCTCTTTTAGAGTGAAAAGATATTTTATCCCTATTGGCACATTGGTAGATCCAGAGTAGACCATGGATTTGTTATCACTCTTTGATTTCTGAGATTGTAAAGTAATTGCAGAGGTAACCACAGAACCACTTTTAAGTTTAGAAGCTAGCCCTTCTAGACTCAGACAGCAAACTCTTTGTCAGATTTATATTTGTTTGTAGTGGGATTTTAGGCTAGGTATAAGGCTCATAATTTGGTTTTTTGAATTGCTTGTTTGAGGTTGTAAGGCAAGGCCATTCAGTAAAGGAGTCAAAGTCTTCAAGTGATCAAATGCATAAATATCAGACCAAAAATAGCAGGTCAAGGTAGGCAGTCCGTTGGATCTTCAGAGCTTTGTGGTGTGAAAGAGAGGAAGGGATTAAGAATCAATTAAACATAGAGCAATTAGGAATTCTATATTAAATTTTAGTTGGAAAACATATATATTGTTTAAATCCAGGACAAAGCGTAATTAAATAAGTTCAGCCCATAATTTTCTTTTAAACAATAGAGGAAAGAAACACATTAAAAAACAAAGATATAACAGAATTACAAGTAGAATAAACATCATCAATCCAGCTTGACACATGAATTTTGGAACATTGTCTGTATTAATGAAAATTGATCACTTCAGCTTGGTGAACAACTTTACATCAAATGGTAGTCCTTTCTCACTACAAGTCCCAACATTTTTACTTCAGTTTGGGAAGTACTTATACTAAATGATCAAAAAATATCTTTAGTGAAAATCTCAAGATATTTTACAAAAATTTCCTAAACTGCTTGTAAAAATAAAACCAAAATATAGATAATTGAAATAGTTGTGATGATTTGGCACTATCTTCCAAGATTTTTGTTGATGACTGGGCCTCGAAAAGTGTTTCTCTATTACTGAAGATATACAATTTTTACTCCAATATTTGACATAATTGTCGCATCTGTCTTCATCTAGAATTTGCATTTTAACCAACTTTATGTAAGTCTCATCTACCTTGTTATACTTCTGGAAAGTTGGTTTGACCATAAATAAATGCTTAATTTCAGCTCTGATATCTAGATCGAATTCCAAAGCCTCCACGAAATCTTTTCCTGTGATTGACCCTTTGATAGTTTAAAACTTTGATTTGTCCCGGGCTATTGAGTACAATTTTTGCTGATAATCTGGTAGGAGCACTAACTTGTATCCAATTCCCTTTAGTCTTGGTAACCCTTTCAAATGTAATGCATTGAATTTCCTATGAAACTTTTGGATGCTAATCTCCAAGTTCTGGCACTTGTTTTCCAACTGTACTAGTAAGTTCCTTTTAGAAAGGACTATCGTGACTTCCAAGATATTCTCTGTCCTATCTGTAATTTCAAAATCTGCTAACTCATCCTAGTTTTTGTATTCAAAATTTTAATTAAGGTGTTAGCTTCCCCTGGACTCTGTCCCAAGCTGCTTCTGACTCCTTTCATTATCTCCTTTGATATTTGTACTAAGTCCTCATGTTCAAATATTATCTCAATTGAAGGCCAAATTCATGTGATGGCCTCATTTATCTCAACCCATATGTATTCTTTAGCCTATGCTAGTGTTTGAGCCATCACAGACTCATTCTATAGCTGCTCAATCCTTTGGGCTAGCCTGTGATATTTCTGCAGCTATGTTATGTATGAATTATCTATCTTTAATTTCTGATCCTCCAAAGTTTTAACTTGGGCTTTTAATTTTTCAATTCCCTGCCCTTTGATGGACAAGTCTCCCATAGCTTTAACCAACTCATTTGAGGAATTTGTTATCTATGCTTATGTTTTTGCCAATGTAGATGCTCCTGTTGTGGATGCAACTGAAATAGGCATTGATGTTAGAGGAACTATGGCTAGCTGTGATGAGTGCTCCTTTTCCTTGAGCAATATTTCCATCTCCACTTCCATATCCTTAATTTGGCGACTTCGTTCAATTATTATCTTAAACATGTTCCCTTTTTCTTTCTCAATATCTCCAACTTTCTTAGCTTGGGGATCCTTAGTGGATAGAAGTTTGAGTTGTTTCCTCAATGTTGTTATGTCTACATTTTTTCTCCTCACAATTTCTTCTTCTGCTTTTACATCTGTGGGGTCATACCCCAATTTAATTACCAAGTCCACCAATTATTTGATCTTGGTGTCTTTAGACAAAGATGAGATCTTTTCAAGTTTCATTGGTGATTGTATGTTGTTGAGTGAGGCCTACAACTTGGAATTTTTCATGGCAGTGTTGGTAAAAGTAAACTACAACATTTCACCAGTTTGTTTATGCAAGTCTATTTGGACAATGGAGTGAATTTACTCAGCATCAAAGGAGAAAATAGATTTCTTGTAATCAATTGGAGTCTTTGGAAATGGAACCTGTGCGTGAAGGAATGAAATCTGCATTTTCCCATTTTCTATATAGAAGGTTTAAAGTAGCTTGTGTTGTGAAGAGGTTTTTTGCTTCCAGAATTGGGTGTATGTGGTGGCCTTGAGCTTCTCATTCTTCTTCTTAATTTCTCTAGATTTTGCAAAATTATTTGGTTCATCCTGGTCCTTAACCAATTATGTTGTTTGAGCAGTATCTAGTGGATCTTGGGAAGCTGAGGAAGTTGAGGATCTTGTGAAGATATCTTCTCTTCTTTTAGGAACATGATGGCATGTTAGGACTATGGTGGCATGCTCCTCATCCTCCTGCAGAAAAATTGGTTTAGAATTAGCCTTATGCTTCTTCTTGTATATAAAAAATTCCTTATCTCCAATCTTTGTCACTAAAGGGGAATCATCCTCCCTTGCCCTCTTGTCTCTTTTTTCTTAAGGTACTAGATTCTATGAGGCAGTCATGGATATCACCTATTCATCTTCGTCCTGTAATGTATTCTCCTCCCACTAACTTTGATTCATGAACTTATTTATCTCTCGTCTAGGAGTGTGAGTGTAGGGAGTGGTTTTCGGCCCCATTCTCAGTTTAGAATTGATGCCAAAAGGGTCATATGCCTAGGTGAAACTCAACTTGAAGTTCGTTTGCTTAAGGAGCAAATCGACCTCCTTACCTACTTCTCTGGCATTACAATAAATGGTCCAACCTATGCCTTGATTTTAAACTGAGACTTCTTTTTTGCTGCAACAAAATGAAGATCATCCATATGAATCATTTGCCTTATGTATTCCAATGAGAAGATCATCATAGGAATAAATTTTGGAAGACTGTATGGTGGAAATTCACACCAACAAACTTTGATCTTGGTATAATTTTGGTACAAGTACCAATCTCCTATCTTAGTCTGCTCACTGAGATGCATAATTATGTATATCTCTGGTCCTATCCTAGACTCTATATTGTGGTTTAATAAACAAGATATTGTGTGTATAAATTGATCAACATAATCAAAGAAGGTGCACTCAGTGGAATTTTTCTGCACCAATAATGTCCAATGGATTACCCTTCTCATCTAATTTCTGCAAAGGGGATGAAAAGCTATATGCCTGATGATAAAGAATCAAATAAACCAACACTAAAGCATATTTAAAATTCCCTTCAATAGAAAGCTTGAGGAACTATTCATGAATTGATTCTACAATGAACTCACTGTAATTGAAAATAGGAAGTTTCTCACCAGTTGCAAAAACTAATAAGAAACCAACAATGGCCTCATCAACCCACTGATCAGATTGATAGCCAATTATGCATGAAATAATTTAAATTACTTGTTTACTCATCTAAGGAAACCTAGAGGATGAGTATTGGGGATTCTTCTTAGGTAATTGGGCATCCTCAAGGAGAAAAATCTCAAATATCTTGGCTCTCTATGGGAAGGTTAGTTTTTTGTAGAATTCCAAGGGCAATCTACTGAAAATGGTTTCAGAGAGTCAGAATTTGGCAATTGGAGCATTTAGGAGATGGATTGATGGTGAAGAGGATGTCATTGTTTTGGACCACAATTTCCCTTTGACTGGGGGTATACCTAAATTGACACGAGGAGACATATTTGGGAAAGTGAGATGTCTAGGGAAAAGTGAATTGTGGTAGGAAAGAATCCTGGAGGCTCAATTCATCACTCTGGCCCAAGAAATTATATTTTAATCAGTTGTGAAGCTCGAACAGGTTGAATTCACAACTAGTTTCAATAGTTTTGTAGTCTTGGTCTACTAGTGGTTGGTGATCTAAGTCTATGGTAGGGGGATGCATAGAATTTTCATCAAAGCCCTTGGATTTTCCTTTAGGTGCCATGATAGAAGAGCAAAGAACAAGGAATTTAGAACTACCCAGGGAAATTGGTGAAAACCAATATCTGGATGCAAATTGACTTCCACGCACTAGGTTGCAGGTAACTGAGTATGCTAACTGGTCACAAAGATGGCATGGATTATCCAGAAATGGTGAAAGGAGGCGATTGAATGGACTATGGTGGGTTATATAAGAAAAAGGGAGTTTACCAATGTTAATTAACCATTAAAACAGAGCGGGTTCATTGTGGCGGGAGTGAATAAGAATTTATTACTCAACGGTATGCTAACGTGGTGGCGAGAGTGCCAAATGGTAACATCACATTGGGGGTTGTTTCGGCGGAAGGGGAGTGGGGTCCACAGGTGTGAACTGGTCGACAAGAAGTGGAGGAATATGGAATGATGTAGGAGTAAGGTGGGGATGGGAGGTCCACCTGGAAGAAGGGGAGTGGCGTGGGAGTGGAAGGGGGTCAATGGTCAGCGTGAGCGGGAGTGGGATGGCAATTTTCAGAGGTGGGGAGGGGCAGTGAGTGGTTTTAGGCGGGGTGTGCGAAACGACCAAAATCTGCCATGTCGTCGAAGGTTACTGCCTTTTCAGACCCCCCCAGTTTTTAAACATAGGAGGGGTTGGGGGGGGCGAATACGATCCCTCGCCGTTGATCCAAGCGGGGTGGATCGTGACCATTCGAACTTGTGGCCACTTTATTATGTAGCGACAAAACATGTCACATCCAAACTTTATTTACAAATTATAATTACAATTAATTTAACATTAAAGAAATCTAACTAACCTCTAAAGGTGCATTTAAACATGCAGGCCTATTAATTTTATTCTAACTAATCTAATTGGACCACGATTGCATAGTGTGATTGATTATTCACTAACCTAAACAAATTTTATGTAATCCATCCTAATTCATTGCTTAAGAAGTGTGATCTAAAATAACTAATATACTTCAATGTGGGCATTTTGACTTTAGCTTACACATTACAAAATTCTAAGGGTAACTTATTCATTTTTTCATTTTTTGAGTGGCATTTGATTTTCTCCACTTATTCTTTTGGGGTATTTTTCATTTTTTTTCATATTTTTTCATATTTTATTTTTATTTTATCTCTTCATATTATATATATATATATATATATAATATTTTATAATATTTATATAATATATATATAAATATACTAATATAATATATATATAATATATATATATATATATATATATTATATCAAACCTATATTATAATATATATATAGAATAGTATAGATATATATATCTTGTTTTTTGTATCCCCTTTTTATTCTTTCTTCATTTTATGTTTTTATTTTCGGGAAAAACTTGCAAAATGAATGATTATTTACAACATTTCATATACAAAAATCAATATCAAATAGTCAGCTCATCCTATAAAATATAGGACTCTAACAGTGATTCCAATGGGGACGACATCTTGCTTTTAAGGTGTCAAGAACGTTGTAGATTAGTAGCCTTGATCCCTTGGGCATATTGTCCTTATTCTGCAACTGAATCTGATCCTCCTGCTATTAATCATAAATATGGGCAACAAATCATCACAATCTTAAGGCCTTCTCTCTGGGCTTCAATTTCTGATGTGAGCTACCCTCACTCTTGCAATAGAATAGTGAAATGATATGTACAATGATTCTAAATAAATCTAATTTAACTTTGAGGAAAGTAGTGTTTGAGAAGTCTGTTATTGACAGGTCCACCGGGTAGTGCTTCTTCAGTCAAGTCCTTCAAGTAAAATGCATTATTGCCTCTGAAAGCTTCAATTTTATATGGCCCTTTCAACAAACTGTCAAAATTACCATTCTTGCCTTTGTCTTCATTCCTTGAGTCCCAGTTTAACACCAGGTCACTTGACTGGAAATCATTTTCTTTTTTCTCCTGTCATAGATCTTTTTTATGTTGTCTTGAATAAGTTGAGTTTTGCTATAGACCTCCTCCCTATATTGTTGCAACTGTATCGTCTGGTTGATCCTTCTATATAAGTCGTTAGTTTCCACTTGTGATTCTTGTGACAATTATGGAGACATTCCAATAAAGTTTTTGGTGCTAATTCAGTTAGCCCATAGGGAATTAATCAACTTTTTATGCCAAGATCTTTTATTCTCCTGCAGTAGATTTTTGATGATGTTGACCAAACTCTTGTTGGAGGACTCAACTAACCCATTTCCTTGTTGGTAATAGGCAGTTTAGTGTCCTAATATTATCTGTTATTTGTTACAAAAATCAACCATTCTCTTTGACTTAAAGGAAACATCGTTTTCAGTGATAATCTTATGGAGGAATCCAAACCTAAATGTTACCTTTTAAACATTGGATAATGACAGTGCCCATGGCTTGCATGGTTGGGATAGCTTCAATCTACTTGGTAAAGTAGTCAGTGGCTGTTAAGATCCATCTATGTTGGCCTAAGGATTTGGTATGGATTTCACCAATGAAATCCAGACCCCATTGTTGAAAAGGAGTTTCAACTGAAATGGGTTTTAACGGTAAAGGAAAAAGCTTTCTCTTGCCTTCAAAGATTTGACACTGGTTGCAAGTGATTACTTTCATATGCATGTATGCAAACAAGTTCGGCTAGTAAAATCTAGCCTTTAGGATTTTGTTGGTTGTGGTTTTCCAATATAAATGGCCTCCACAGTCTCCTTGATGAAACTCTTGCAAGACCATGTCTACTTCATCTTTCAATAAAACGTTTAGCAAAATACTATCAGCGTCTTTCCAATATACATTCTGATCTAAACTACAAAATTTCATAGCTTTCAGTTTTACAAACCTAGATTTTGTCTTGGTTAAACCAAGAGGAGCTTGTAAGTTTTGTAATATAAAGATAATGTCTACATACCATGGTGAGGTAGAAAAGGCCTTTGATACCTGTGGATTCGCCATCTCTTCATGTTCATTTAGTGCAACAATATAATTAATATCTAGTGATGAAAATTGGACTCAACCATTAGCTTTTCCAATCCCTGGCCTTTGATGAGCTTGGTTGGTTTAATCTCAATGTCATACTCTAGGATCATGGAAATCCATTTCCCTCTTCTTCCATCTAGGTCAGTTTGTGTGAGAATATATTTTACCACAACACATGGGACAAATGCAATGAAATGAGAATGTAGGATGTACTTCTAAAATACTTTAATGCCTTTACCAAAGCAAAGGCTTGTTTCCCCATGATGTTGTACTTCAATGATGCATCCCTCAGAGCTTTGGTGAAAAATTCTATGGAATGTTCATGGCCTTCATTGTTTTTCTGCAATAAAACAGTTGCAATAATATGCTCAGAGGCAAAAGAAAAAAATATAAAATCCTTTGTAAAGTCAAGGCTTATCAAAATAGGAGCAATCGTTAAAGCTAACTTTACTTCACTAAAGGATTTCTTAGCTTCAATATTCTATTTTATTTCCATGTCTTTCTTTATCATATTTGTAATGGATCTTAACATTTCAGAGAATTTAGGAATAAATCTTCTTAGAAAATTTATCCTACCAATGGAGGATTAAACTTCTTTCTTGTTTCTGGGAGGGTCATTTTTTAATATGGCTTCAACTCTGCTAGGATAAATTCTAATACCTTTTTTGGAAATGATATGGCCTATATGTTTTCCCTCCACTAAACTAAAAAGAGTTTTCTTAGGGTTTAAGGAGATACCATATTTTCAGCACTTTTTAAAAAATCTTCTTAAATGCAACAAGTGCTCTTCATCTGTCTTTGAAAACATAGTTATATCATCTAGCTAAATCACAATGAGCCTATCAATTTCATCAACAAAGACTATGTGTATTTCTCTCTTGAAAGTGGCCCCAACATTCATAAGGCCAAAAAGAATTTTTACATACATAAAAGTTCCCCATGGTGTAGTAAATGTTGTCTTGTGTTGATCATCAGGATGAACTAGAACTTGGTTGTATCCTGAGAAACCATCCAGCAATGAAATTTTGTTGGAATCAACTACTTTTTGTAGGATGTGATCCATTTTGGGCAAGGGACAATTATCTTTGAGGGAAACCTTGTTAATATTTCTAAAATCTACACAAAGCCTAATTTCACCTGTTTTCTTTCTAGTAGGTACTAGATTTTAGCCCCATTTCAAAAATTTTAGGGGTACAATGATCTTTCCTTCGAAACGTTTCTTGACTTCCTTTTCTATCAAAGGTGGTAAGACTAGGTTTATTCTCCTCAATTTCTATTTAAAAGGCTTTTGATCTTCCCTGATGGGAATGGTGTGTTGAATGATACTTGTATCATAATATTTTAAGTCTTAATATCTCCACGCAAACGCATTAGAGAATTCTTTAAAAATCTCAATGTATTTTTGTTTTTCTTTAGGAGGTAAGGATTTAGATAGTTTGACAATTTTTGGGTTCTCTACAGTTCCTATGTTACAGTCCTCTACCTCAGCTCCTACAGGTTCTATTTTTGGCTTCTTGGCTACATCATCAAAGCCAAAAATCTCTTCCGATGGTACCAATCCCCTTGGTAACAAATTGTCCTTTAATTGTAGAACCTCAAGTTCTTCTTGATTATCATCAATTTCATTAGCCACTATTTATTTTTCATTTACATATATTTCATTTCCTATATCAATATTTGTAGACTCAAATTCATCTTTTATTTGTAAAAAATTCTCTATTTGTTTATCATTACCGAAAACCTGCTAGCATCTCACATTATCAGGAACAACTGGCTTGTGTTTCACTTCCAACACATATTTCCTATTGGGATGAAAAGTCATTTTGCAAGTGTTGGTTGAAACAGCCAAGGCATTAGCTAAAATATTATAGTTTCGAGGGATAACAGACAAATCATATTTAGAAAAGCGTTACAAAAAATCTAAGACTACATTTCTATAGGCTCTTAGTCTAGGGTGTTTAGCAGCATATTCACACTTAATTTGATTGATTATTAGCTCAGATTCCTCGTGCACATAAATTCATTTTTCTCCTAATCTCCTTAAAATTTGCAACCCTGATATTAGTGCCTCATATTCAGCGATGTTATTGGTGCACTGAAAATTAAGGTTGTAACCATGTACCTTTTCCATATTTGTGGATGAATTTACAATGAAAACACTTGCCCCTGCTCCATCCTTAACTCATAGCCCCATCGAAATTCATATTCCAAAGATCCTCTCCCTCTACATCTTTTTCTTTAGTATCCAATTTTATTTTCTTTGTATTACCGATCTCAGCATCTAAGTGTGGAATTTCATTTTCTACACATCCATTATTGTCCAAGATAAATTAATCCATGTTTGAATGTACTGAATACAGGGGGTAATTGTTGGGTTTGCCTTGACTACTAACCCTGTAATACATTAGTTTTTTCCTGTATAATATTCCCGGTTGACCAAACACTGGAATTGTAGTATAATTCATATACATTTGTAAAGTTCCTTGTAATTTTGCTCCCCGGGATCTAGAGAGAAACATTCCATACTTAGGAGGTATGGCTACTACTACTATTTTCATTACCAAGATCTTTGTTAGTATTTGGACTAGAGTAAAACATAAATCTTTGATTAATCCTAAGCATCTTAATTTACTTGAATCAAATGAATATAAATTTTTTTAGGGCCTGGTTATGTCTAAGCCTAATTTCTCCATAATAGCTCTAGGCATTAGAATATGTGAGGCTCTAGAATCAAGCATAACATTGTGTATAATTTTATCATGAATGTTCAAGCTAATGTAGAAAAGGGGTACACTACCATCCTAAGATTTTCCTTCGACCTCAGAGCCAAACAATAACTCAGGTCGATCATTAGCCAAATCGACTATGTTAGTCCCTTCCCATATCTTCAAAGATTTTATGACTTGTTATCTGTATGCATTTTTGTGATTAATTCAGTGAGGGCAATGGAAATTTTTACTTTATCCAATTCATTTTCAATGCTAAAATATGTAGGAGGTTTTTCTATTTCTTTAATAGATGCATCTTGTTTCTTAGAAGTTTCCTTCTTAGAATCATCTTTAGTATGACTAGTAGAAGGGGTAACATTGTGGATCATATTGGGAGGACTGTCAGCAGTCTTTTTACTCAAGTTATATTGTCTATATACTTTCGTAATTGCGTTATGATATCCTTGTGTGTAGTCTTCAGAGTCTAATTGAATGGATTCTAGTTGTGAGAGTAAAAAAAGCCTTACTCTTCCTTAGTCAGGAAAATGTGGTCAACTTCGGTTTCCTCAAAAGAAATTATTTAAATTTTCCTCAGGATCTTCAAGTATGTCAACTTCCTCATCTGCATAGTTTTCTTCAAATGGAGGTCTAATCTGTTGCTGATCATTTTGGCCTCTCTACTCTCTTTGTTTAATTTGAGGTTGGTTTTTCTTGAAATTCGGATTTCTAATTTGGGGACCACCTTAGTTTTCCCTTGGAGGAGTTCTAACAGCGATAGAAATTCTCTCCATCATTTTCTCCATTGTTCTTAATAAAGTGTCCAACTTAACATCAAAGGAAGAAGAAGCATGTTCCTCTTTTATAGTAACTCTCCTTTCACCTTTCAATCTAGCTCTATTTGGTAACAGGTTGGCTTCAACACTAACTAAATTTCTCTGTGTTTCCTCAAGGGTTGCAGGGTTTCTTTCTGTTAACTGGTAGCACATATCAAGGTCAAACCCATCTGGAAATTTAATCAGGGCTAGCCCCAGAGGAGGTTGTATTGTTGTGGAGATAGAGTTATAGACATTGTTAAATTTGATACAATAGTCCTGGACTGATTCACCTAGGGACCTTTTGATACTTTCATACTCTATTAAAATTTGTAGAGGGTTTTTTTCACTTCCCATCTTCTAAGGAAGGTGTCATGAAATTGAGTAAGTTCTAGGATAGAGTTGGATGGTAAACCTTTAAACCATTTTTTAACCTCACCAATGAGAATTTGAGCAAACAATTTCATTTTCACATCAGCATCATCTATCTCTTGGAGATCTAAGTAGTCATTCATTTTATCAATATGTTTTTGAGCATCTATAGGCCTAGTGCTATCAAATTGAGGAATCCTACTCCGGTAATCTTGAGGCATTGCATTGAGTTGTGCAGGAAGGACCAAGAGGGCATATCGAGCTGCCATGATTGGTGTAAGTTGAGATGTAGATAGGACTACAATAGGTGTGGGTATGGAAGGTATGAAAGGGGGTGTAATTACACTTTTATGTGTTGATGTAGAAGTAGTAGTGGTTGAGGATGAAATGGGTGTAGTGAAAATGGGTGTGGTTATTAGAGGTGCAGTAGAAATAGAAGAAATTTCTAGAGGACTAGAAACAATATGGAATTTCAAATGGAATAGAAAAGCTAGGTGGAATTATTTGTGAGGTTGGAGGATAAGAAACAAAAGAAGAAAAAGAAGAAGTTTTAGGTGAATGCTGAAGGAGGGATTTATGTACTTCTTGATTTAACTGAATAACTAGAGCTTCAAGCTTGTCAAATTGTTTGAGCTCATCATCCAGAGAATCTGATTTATAAGGTTTTCGCAGACTTTCATCAATCACAGTTTTAGGCACAACACTATTAGAACTACTTTTAAAAAGACTATGTTCAAAATCTAGAACAAATTCTATATCCTATAAAGTGAAAAAATTATCTAGAAGGGAATTAACCCTAGGCAGAGGACCTTCACTCTATTCAGTCTCAGATACAGGTTTCTTTCTAATTATTTTTTCTGGATCATCTACAATTTTCGATGGATTTGGATCTGCATTAGCTCTAGTATAAATTATTTTAGGAGCCATATCTACTATTCAGTATTCACAGATAAGATATATACAACTTTTAAAGTGGAATTCAACCTTAAATCAAAATATATTTCTGTGCCACAAAACCTAGAAATAGCTTTAAGTTATGAAACAAAAATTTACCAAGGAAAAATTTAATTCAAATCAAGTTTGTTTTAAGTCCCCAGTATGGTCGCCAGGATGTTATCACTACATAATTTCCTAGACTGTAAAGGAACTGCAAAGGTAACCACATAACCACTTTTAATTTTAGAAACTAGCTCTTCTAAAATCAGAGAGGGATCTCTCTGTCATATTTAGATTTATTTGTAGTGGGATTTTAGGCTAGGCATAAGGTTCAAAATTTTGTTTTTTGAATTGTTCGGTTGAGATTGTAAGGCAAGGCCATTGGGAAATGGATTCAAAGTCTTAGAGTGATCAAGTGCATAAATATCAAACCATAAATACTAGGGCAAGGTAGGCATGTTGTTGGATCTCTAGAGCTTTTTGGTGTGAAAGAGAGGAAGGGATTAAGGATCAATTAAACATAGAGAAATTAACAATTTTATATTTAATTTCAGTAGGAAAACATATATATTGTTTAAATCCATGACATAGTGTAATTAAACAAGCTTAGCCCATAATTTTCTTTTAAATAATAGAGGAAAGAAACACATATGAAAAAACAAATATATTATAGAATTACAAGTAGAATAAGCATCACCAATCAAGCCTAACCCATGAATCCTGGAACATTGTTTGTATTAATGAAAATGATCACTTTAGCTCGATAAATAGCTTTGCATCAAATCGTAGTCATTTCTTGCTACAAGTCCCAACATTTGTACTTCGATTTGGGAAGTACTTATACAAAATGATCAGAAAATATCTTGAGTGAAAACCTCAAGATATTTTACAAAAATATCCTAAACTTCTTGTAAAAATAAAACAAAAATATAGATAACTGAAACAGTTGTGATGATATGGCACTATCTTCAAGGCTTGTTGTTGATGACTGGACCTAGAAAAGTGTTGCTCTATTATTGAAGGTAAAATAGTTTTAACTCCAATATTTGACATTGTTGGTCCCATCTGTCTTCATCTAGAATTGGCATTTTAACCAACTTTCTATAAGTCTCATCTTCCTCAGTATATTTCTGGAAAGTTGGTTTGACCATAAATAAATGCTTGATTTCAGCTCTGATATGTAGATCGAATTCCAAAGCCTCCATGAAATCTTTTCTATGATTGAGCCTTTGATAGTTGAAAACTTTGATTTGTCCCAGGCTGTTGAGTAAAATTTATATTGATAATGTGGTAGGGGCACTAACTTGTCTCCAATTCCCTTTAGTCTTGACAATCCTTTCAAATGCAATGCATTAAATTTTTAATGAAACTTTTGGATGCTAGTCTCCAAGTGCTAGCACTTTTTTTCCAGCTGTACCAGTAAGTTTCTTTTAGTAAGGACTCTCTTGACTTCCAAGATAGTCTCTCTCTTATCTGCAATTTCAAAATCTACTAACTTATCCTTGGTTTGTGAATTCAAAATTTTAATTAAGGTGCTAGCTTCCCCTGGCCTCTATCCCAAAGTGCTTTTGACTCCTTCCATTAACTCCTTTGATCTCTGCATTAAGTCCTCTTGTTCAAATATTATCTCAATTGAACGCCAGATTTCTATGATGGCCTCATTTATCTCAACCCATATGCATTATTTAGCCTGTGATAGTGTTTGAGCCATCACATACTCATTATCTAGTTGCCCAGTCCTTTGGGCTAGCCTGTGAGATTTTTGCAGCTCTGCTATGTATGAATTATCTATCTTTAATTTATAATCTTGCAAATTTTTAACTTGGGCTTTTAATTTTTCAATTTCCTTCCCTTTGATGGATAGGTCTTCCATAGCTTTAACCAACTCATTTGAGGAATCAGTTGTCTATGCTTCTGTTGTTGTCCATGTAGATGATCCTACTGTGGCTGCAACTAAAATAAGCAGTGATGTTAGAGGAACTATGGCTAGCTGTGATGACTGCTCCTTTTCCTTGAGCAATCTTTCCATCTCCACTTTCATATCCTTAATGTGGCTACTTTGTTCAATTATTATCTTGAACATGTTCTCTTTATCTTTCTCAAGCTCCCCAACTTCCTTAGCTTGGGGATCCTCAGTGGAGGGAAGTTTTAATTATTTCCTCAACGCTGCTATGTCTGCATTTTTCCTCCTCGAAATTTCTTCTACTTATTTTACATTTTTGGGGTCACACCCTAGATTAATTACTAGGTCCTCCAATGATTTGATCCTAGTGTTTTTAGCCAGAGATGAGATATTTTCAAGTTTCAATTGTGATTGTATGTTGTTGAGTGAAGCCTGTAACTTGGAAGTTTTCATGGTAGTGTTGGTCATAATAGAGTACATCATTTCACCAGTTTGCTTATGTAGTTCTATTTGGTCATTCGGGTGAATTTACTCAGCATTAAAGCAGAAAACATATTTGTTATAATCAAGTGGAGTCTTCGGAAATGGAACCTGTTCTTGAAGGAATGGAATTTGCATTTTCCCCTTTTCTGTATCGAAGGATGAAAGAAGCCTATGATGTGAAGAGCTTGTTTTCTTCCAGAATTGGGTGTATGTGGTGGCCTTGAGTTGCTCATTATTCTTCTTAATTTGTCTAGATTTTGATCATCTAATTTATGCAAAGAGAATGAAAATATATCTTCCTGATGATAAAGAAGCAAATAAACCAACACTAAAGCATATTTAAAATTCCCTTCAATAGAAAACTTGAGGAACTAATCATGAATTGATTCTACAATGAACTCACTATAATTGAAAATTGGGGGTTTCTCACTAGTTGCAAAAACTGATAAGAAACCATCAATGGCCTCATCAACAAATTGATTGGATTGATAGCCAAGTATGTATGAAATAATTTAAATTACTTTTTTATTCATCTCAAGAAACATAGAGGATGAGCATGGGCGATTCTTCTGAGGTAATTGCGCATTCTCAGGGAGAAAATCTCAAATATCTTAGCTCTCTATGGGAAGTTTAGGTTTTTGTACAATTCTAAGAGGGAATCTATTGAAAATGGTTTCATAGAGTTAGAATTTGGCAATTGGAATATTTGGGAGATGGATTTTGCATTGATGTTGAAGTGGATGTCAATGTTTTGGGCCACAATTTCCCTCTGACTGGAATATACCTAAATTGACACCAAGAGATGAATTCGGGGAAGTGAGGTGTCTAGGGGAAAATGAATTGTGGTAGGAGAGAATCCCAAAGGCTCGATTCATCACTTTTGTCCAAGAAAATTTGTTTTAACGAGCTGCGAATCTCGAACAGGTCATATTCACAACTAATTTGAGAAATTTTGTAGTCTTGGCCTACCAGTGGTTGGTGATCTAAGTCTATGGTAAGGGGAAGCATAGGATTGTACCCATAGGCCTTGGATTTTCCTTTAGGTGCCATGATAGAAGATAAAGGAACAAGGAATTTAGAATTACATGGGAAAATAAGTGAAAACTAGTATCTGGATGCATATTGACAGCTAGGCACTTGGTTGCAAGTGACTGGCTACGCTGACTAGTCACGAAGATGGTGTGGATCACTAGATGGGGGATTGGATAGACCCTATCTGGTTAATTGTGCATTGAAACTTCTGATTTCTTTTTATCCTGAAACGATGGAAGGAGGTGATTAAACGAGTTATGGTGGGTTATATAGGAAAAAGAGAGCTTACCATTGTTAATTAACTGTTAAAATGGAGGAGGCCTCTTATGGCGGGAGCAGATAAGAATTTATTACTCAATGTCTACTGACATGGTGGTGTGAGTGTCAAATGGTAGCATCACATTGGGGGAGAAGTAGTAATGGGAGGTTGTTTTGGCAGAAGGGGAGTGGGGTCCGTAGGTGTGAGGTGGCAGATAGGCAGTGGAGGAATATGGAATGATGTAGGAGAAAGGTGGGGACGAGAGGTCTTCCTATAAGAAAGGGAGTGGCGCTGGAGCGGAAGAGGGTCAATGGTTAGCATGAACGAGAGTAGGATGGCATTTTTCGGAGGGGGGAGGGGCGTTAGTAGTTTTAGGCGAGGGGGTACGAAACACCCAAAAGTCGCCACCTTGCTGAAGGTTACCACCTTTTCAAACCCCCCTATTTTTTAAACATTGAAGGGACTTGGAGGGCCAAATATGTTCCTCACCCGTTGATCTAGGCGGGGTGGATTGTGATTGTTCAGACTTGTACCCACCTTATTATGTAGTGACAAAACATGTCGCATCCAAACTTTATTTACAAATTATAATTGTGATTAATTTAGAAATTAATTTAAAATTAAAGCAATCTAACTAACCTCTAAAGGCACATTTGGACATGTATGCCTATTAATTTTATTTTAACTAATCTAATTCAACCACGATTACACTATGTGGTTGATTATTCACTAACCTAAACTAATTTTATTTAATTCATCATAATCATGCTTAAGCAGTGTGATTAAAATAACTAATCTTCTTCAATGTGGCATTTTGACTAGGAGCACATTACAAAAATTTTGAGGTATTACTCATTCATTTTTCATTTTTTAAGTCGCATTTAGATTTACTCACTTATTCTTTTTGGTGTATTTTTCAATCTTTTTTCTATTTTTCATATTTTATTTATTTATTTTTATCGTTCACACACACACACACATACACACATATATATATTTCTTATTTTTGTATCCCCTTTTTATTTTTTCTTCATTTTCATTCTTTTCTTTTTGGAAATAGCTTCCGAAATGACAAATTATTTACAACATTTCATATACAAAAATCAACAGAAAATAGTTAGCTCATCCTATAAAATATAGGACTCTAACAGGATCAATACCATAGGTTCTCATAAAAATGAAGCTCCACAACCCTTTGTATCTTAAGCAAGTTAAGTTTACCTTAAGTTGTTTTTATTTTAATATAGGGTTATTTTTTTTACAAGATGAGGCATTACAACATCTCTACAATACAAAGTTGGGTGTAATGAATTTGAAAATAATATTATTATTTTTTAAATATAAATAATGTAAATAAAAATGTCATTTCTAAAAATCTAATTATAATCATTTTTATAAAATAAGTGTTTATATGTGGTAGAAAATGTTTTCCTATTATTAGCTTTTTATTTTTACTAAAAATATATTTATATATGATTAAGGACATGGAATATTTTAGTTGGTTAGAAATATATTGTACTTGTGTAATTCTATAAATTAAATAACTAGTAAATGTCAATAGGCATAAAAACACTTATATCGCAATACATCTTACATTTTCAAAAATAACAAACATTAACTAAATTATGGCTTTATTATTATATTATTATTAATTAAAATAATTTAGCATATAAGTAACACATACATACATTAACAATAACAATGAACAAAATTCTTAAGCATGGTCATTCACTCCCCCTTTGGTCAACATTGATACTAAACTATTCATGGTGCAAGAGGTAGAGATGGGTATCAATAAGTTAGGTATTGGAAAAGAAAAAGACTTAGTTGAACTCCAAGCAGAATATCTAAAGTGGGGCTTAAAAATTCTCGCACCTCACATTACAACAATTTTCAACAACATCATACAATAGGGGTTCCCCATGGATTGGACAACTAGTCCGGTAATACCCCTTTTCAAGAGTGGTGATGACAATAATCCCTCCAATTATAGGACCATAATGATAAACCCCTTGTTTCAAAGTTATTTGGAAGCATGCTATAGAATAAAATTAGAAAGTGGGCAGAAGAAAGAGATAAGCTTGCTAAAGGGCAAGCAGGTTTTAGACCTAAACATTCCACAATTGTTCATTGTATAAATTTAAGGCACATCATTGAGAAAGTTTAGGAGAAAAAGGAAGAAGTCTTTTGTTGCTTTGTTGATTTCATAAAAGCGTTTGACACAAATCCTAGGGATAAGTTGTGGCACAGTATGGAGGAACTTGGGGTTCCTAAATATTTGAGTGAAATTGTGCATAGGCTGTATGAAGAGGTGAGAGTCAAAATTAGAACTTTAGCACGCATTTCTGAAAGTTTTAGAAGTGATATCAGGGTCAAGCAAGGTTTCCCATTATCTCCTACCCTTTTTGGTTTATATATCGACCAGTTTGAGGAGTGTTTAAATTCGCAAGGGGGTGATGGTATCCATTTGGGAAATTTTGTTATAAGGCTTCTTTTGAATGTAGATGACCTTATTCTCATTCCTAAATCTGCTCTTGGTTTGCAAGAGCACTTACTATCCCTTGAGCAATTTTGTAAAAGGGTGCAGATGCAAGTCAATATTAACAAAACGAAAGTAGTGGTTTTCCTTAAAAAAAGAAAACATAACCATCATAAGTTCTACTTTGAAGGAAACATTCTGGAAGAAGTAGCGGATTACAAATACCTTTGAATTGACTTCAACAAAAGTCTAAGTTGGGAAGTTTGTAGAAAGAAAAGAACTTTGAGGGGTTGGAAATCATTTTATGTTTTTCAAAATAGGTGTAGAGAGGCAGAGTTATGGGACTGAAAAACCACTCAAACTCTTTTTGGGCTTCTAGTGATTCTAGTGATTCTCTATGGTTATGAACCGTGGGCCAGCAACACATCCGACATGCACTGGAAACAAATTGAGAAAATTTAGAAGCATTTGATTACAAACAAATTCAAAATTAAAAGTGCAGTTCATTATGCTATCATGTTAAGTGAAATAGGGGATTCTCCTATTGAAACAATTGCTATGGTGTGAGTCATAAGGTATTTCAAAAAAAATGGGCAAATGCGAGGGTAGATGGCCTAAGGTTGTATTTAATGACATATTGTGCAAAGGAAATAAGACTTGATGCAGCAAAATAACAAATGGTATAGTAAATAGGGTATTTGGTTGAACACACGTCCCATAAACAATAAAGAGATACAATATTTTGTTATGGATAAATTCCACAAACGTATTTGGGATATAAAAAGTACTATATTGAAGTATTTAATACCACTCATAATCATCAACAAAAAGCATACATAGAGGCCAATATTTCTTGGAGAGCCAAAATTCTTATTGCCTAGTTAAGGACTAATTCTCATCAACTCCATTGTGAAACAAGGCCCTGGAAAAGGAAAAAAGAAGTGTAGGAGGAAAAAGTATGTATTTTTTGTTCTTTCGGAAAAGTGGAAACAAAACTTTCAACAAAAAAAAAAAAAAACATTTTAGAATGTGAGGTCTTCAAAGACAAATATTCTGGCATCTAGCTTTTGAGATAATCTATTTAGCGAGGGGTTTGTCCAGAAGTTGGGAGCACTTGCACTTATCATGAAACTTCAGCACTTATCGTGAAACTTCACAGGAAAAGGGTTGAATACATCAACCAAAACAAAACAAAACAAAAAAAAGAAAAATCATTTTAGAATGTGAGGTCTTCAAAGACAACAGGAAAAGTTATGCAAATATTCTGGCATCTAGCTTTTGGGATAATCTATTTAGCGAGGGGTTTGTCGAGATATTGGGAGCACTTGCACTTATCGTGAATGTTGAAAAATTGGGAGCACTTGCACTTATCGTGAAACTTCACAGGAAAAGGGTTGAATACATTAACCAAATGAAGAAACAATCTATCCCATAGTCTATCTTTAGCCTTGTGGACATTAAAATATTTTTCTTTCTTTCTTTATCATTGATATTCTTAATGTGTGTAATGCCCCTCAATGGGTAACTGTTAAAATTTACTTTTTTTGCTGCAGTAAAATGTAGAATGAAAACTTAATTAAATAATTATGAACAAATTGCATATATAAAAAAATTACTTGCAGATTTTGTAAAAGAAAGGGTTAGTTATAGGTTATGGGAAAGATAAGATGCAAGAAAAGATCTCACACTCAAAGCAGCTAAAAGAAACAATTAAAGGTTGATGATTAGCAACGAACCTTCTTGATAGGAGGAGGCAAAAAGGGTTTGGGGAAACCTAAAGGCAAAAGTAAGAGGAAAGAAGATAAACAAGCCTGGGATACACTAAAAAAGGTGATGTGTATATCATTCATGAGAGATTCGAGTTGGTTGGCCAGTAGGTTATGACAAGTTGGTTTGTAAGGAAAAACTGTTTTATTTCCTGTTCCTGAGTGTGAGATTGGCTTGGGGCCACCATAAGCGAATCTGGTACTCACAGGTTGGGTGGAGCATCCTAATTTTTCCTGTCGTCCGTAATTGATCGTCCAGAATTATAGATAAATACCCAAGATCGAATACTTTTACTAACTATTTATTGAAATTCAAATGGAATCAGAAATAGACACCGTGTAAAGATTATATGATGAAAAGAGCTTTAATCTATGTAGTCTGTATTTATCAACAGAGCACTGTGTTTTATAGATATAGATAGTAGAACGACGAGTGCTGGATTAGATTAAAACTCTGAAATTTTTCTTTTCATTAAAATTCTAATTTTTGAATAGTTGCGCCAACTGAAAACACAAGTGTGTATGAGTAAAATAGATATACATTTTCGGTAATGCAAAATCTCAGAGTTTTGTAATTAATGCAAGAAATCCACTGTACATTTGCTCCCAGAGTATTATGAAACAGGGGTAAAGAAGCGAAGAATATTTATGCATTTTCATAAAAGAGAAAATTAGCCCATACCGAGAGCAGAAACCTAACATTCAAGGTTGTTGGAGTACGCATAATTGTATGTATGGAAATACCTGAGGGGTGGGTTAGTACTGTGGCGTGGTCGAAAGCCCTACCTTCTGGATAGTCCGATATGTAAATTTCTCAGAACACGATACAAAAATTGTACAATGTAAACCCCGTGGCAAGAAATCAAACATATTCAATGAGTACATGACACATGAAAAATGAGAACAAAATCATGCGCGATGACAAATCTCATGAACATATCAACCTCATAATTTCCATATTATAGCATACATTGTAACCCAGGTTTAATCTCGAAAATAATATTAAAATTGTTGATTACATTTGGCCAGAAAGTCAAATAACATATTGTAACTACAGTAAATAGATAATGGTGGTCTCAGACCCAAAACAAACTCGCACAGTAGACCCTGTGTACTTGGAACCATGTTGAAGCGAGAAAACCAACGGATTCAAAACATAAGCTAGGAGTTGTATCATAACCATACTTGGAAGTGCGCAGCTCTATAAGTCACCCATTGGGCGCATAGTTTCGTTAACCATCTCACCTACGGAGAAAGAGGGCACAAGAGCTAGGGTTTGAGCTCAATATACAGTGAACCACGGCATAATAAGGTGAACCATGGAGTAATAAGTATAGGGAATCTCATAACTGTAACATAAAACCCTTAAGGAGAAGACTTACGTGAATGTCCGATGGCCGAGAAGGCGAGAACCCTGGGTACCACAGATGACTGCTGCAGTAAGGAGTTCATTATCCCTGCAAAATCAATCAAAACAAAACAGTTAGCTCAGTAACGCAACAAATAACAAAAAAAATGTTGCAACTGAAATAATGAAGAAGAAGCATGATAAATGCACAGACCAGTGGCTAGCTTGCAAACCGTACAAACCGTAGCTGGAAGCAGGTTCTGCAGGTACTCTGACATCGTTCGGATGGCACGTAGCCTGGGAGAGTTGGGTAGGCCTCTGTAAAACCATTACAGACGAATGTCAATCAAACCCTAGCTTGGGTGCACAGAGAAACGAAGAAGCAAGCACCAAATGGAATGATTAAATCGATTATTCTAATTTTTTGGATCAGGTAAATCTATGTAAATATTATAAATAGAAAAATATAAAAAATCAGAAATTCAAGAAATATTGAGAAATGAAACCCAATAATATCCATCTCCATATATTTATGTACTAGAATTATTCTACCTAAACATGGTATTAGAGCGGCACCATTTTAGCATTTTTTTGCCCAGTGACTCGTGCATTGTTTGCTATTCTCCTTTGTCCCTCTGCCAGAATTTGAAGCGTTGATTTCTTCATGTGTTGGCTCTTACTCATCTTTGTGCGATGAACCTTCTCCTGTAAACTCTGGAAACTCTGTTAATTCTTTGAAAGAAAATTGCTGAAATGTATGAAGTCGATTGTTGCCCTGAGTAATGGGTTGAAGCTGCCATAACAATCGTGCACAGTCGTGGGGGTGAAAATCATTTTATTTTATTGAATGAATGCTGGTCTAAACTCCGGCTTTGGTTCGTATGCGCTGAAGAGAGTAGCGTATGATGGAATGCTTCTTTTTTGAAATGGTACGGTTCGTTCAAATCGCTATGTGAATCCTGCGTTAATGTTATGCTGGGAAATTTTAAATGATATGCTGCATGAATCCTTGAAAGCCATATGATAGCTGCAATCTTTTTATACATGGTCGTCGTGTGCTGGTGTTCCTTTCTTTTTTGAAGGTCGTTCTGTGAGTGAAGTGGGTAATGTTGTATGGTATTCGATATATATTGCAGCGAAGCATATTCGATATATATTTTAAGGGTCCATATGGTATTCAATGTATATAGACATGGTATGGTGAAAGAATGTGTACATTGAACATGGTATTATAAATGATGGAGCCATATGTCATGAGATATATATAGAAAATTTATGTTGGTATTGAAATAGTGTAAGGATCCATTTAAGTTATATGCCTTGGTTATGTTAAAGTTTGGATATGGTTCATATGTTTTATGGATTCAAAATCCTTTTATATGTTGAAGTTGTGGTATTTAATACGAGGAATTCTCCTTATATGAGTGGTGGTGGAAATGATATATGTTATATTTCATATATGAGTGGTGATATATATTAAAATTTTGACATGAAGTTTTGATATTTTTATATATCTAGTAAGTGAGGTTGCAATTATTTTGGAAATTTAGTTTTTTTTGATGATGTATTTACTAATATTTATTGTGGGAGTAATTTTTTTTTGGCAAAGAGAACTATCATGAGTGGTCTTGGAATATAAAGCACACTTTCATTTTCAATGAGTTTTGGAAATGAATTTGTGAAGGAGAAAGAGACAATGCATTTGAAAAGCCCACTTCAGATAAGGATCTTGCCACTCTTGGGAAAACAAAAACAACAATGCCTATCCCTTGATTGCATCATTAGTAAATGAGGAGGTGAGTCATCATATTTCTCTATTTTCAAATGCTTTTGAAGCCTTAAAGAAGTTTAGGGAATTGTATGGCTCACACTCTGAACTTAAAGTTGTTCAATCTTTGAATTGAAAAATGATGACCCTCTTGCCTTAGCATGAGAAGTAAGATCCATTATGCATAACATAAAATCCACTGGTGTTGAACTAGATATTCCTCTCATATCTTATGCCAAGGCACTATATCCCACGTATTCACATTATATTGAGACATTTCAAGCAAGTGGCAACCTTAAGGAGATTACCTTTAACTCCCTTGAGAATAATTTTGTTGAGAGAGAGAAGGCTTTTGGGAAGAAGACAGCTCCTCCATCTATTGAAGAAGTTGTGTGCTTTGCATAGAAGGAGAAGAATCATGCACAAGATTCTTCTAGAGGAAGAGGTGGAAGAGAGAAAGGAAGAGAAAAGAATAATTTTAGAGGTAGGGAGGTAGACATGTCCAAGGAGAAAGGTATGATCTTCACTGCATACAATGCAATAGAGATGGAATGATGCTTCCACATGTAAGCTGCCTTGGACAATTGAGCAAGAAATAAATGAAGGAAAAGGTAAAACATATGACATTTAATTAACCACATAACAAAATAGTAAATATGTTAAATAAAGTAAATCTTATAATTTATGGCAGGATTCAGTTAAGCCATGATATATATATATATAATATATATATATATATATATATGTGTGTGTGTGTATTTGTGATTCTCCATTTGTATAGCGATGGAAAAGGTCAAGAAAATAAAAAATAATACCATACAAAATAAACATAATGTATGGTTGGAATTATGCATGGAATTCTAAAAAATTTACAAGTTTGTTAAAAAAAATGAATCCATAAAAATAGGTAAAAATATTATGGAAATTGTAGATATTGACAAATATATGAAAGAAAATCATTCAAAAAGTTTTTTAAAGTTTAATTTGAAATTTAATCAATCACTCTACTCAAAGATATATATGTTAGATATGTTTCTTGTAATAAATTGATGTTATATATCAAATTTCAGCTTTAGGTAAGCTATAATTTTAAAAATATACTATTATTACTATATTAAAATTACTTTTATTCTTCATTTAAAGAAAAAATAATACTGAAAAAAACATTAAAAGTAACACACAAGGTTGACCTTTGTAAATATATAATTGATACAAAATAGATCACCTTATAATTTGACATCTATTTTGATAATTTCTACACAAAAATCTATTTTGATAATTTCTACACAGAAAAACTTGAGCTAAATATTTGGAGTTCCCATTATGGAGCTAAGCCTCCTTGCGGGTATCTAGGTCCTAAACAATTTGGAACATATTTGATACACTAGATAAATAATTTGTGGATCAAAATTTGGGGAAAAAATCCTAGCCTCGTCTGAATATTATACAGGTCAAGATCTTTTCATTCATGCATATATCATCTTAATTAGAGTTCGCATCAAGAAGTAATACCTCACGAGTCGATGATCGTTTATCACAATGTTACTATATTGCTCACTATATTGGTGACGTGTTAGCTCCTAACTCGCACAAGCTTTGGTAATTGGTGTACACGTTTTCAAGAGTATTGAAGAATACCTAAAACCCAAACATTGTTGAGTTGAGTTGTTAAGGTGTGAAAAATATGTAACCCTAGTTGGCAAGGAGAGTGACACACTTGTTATATTGATTTAGTTTGCTATAATACTTGTGCAAGTTAAGGTAGTTGGATGGTTATTCGTGTATACGTTTTCAAGAGTATTGAAGAATACCTAAAACCCAAACATTATTGAGTTGAGTTCTCAAGGTGTGAAAAATATGTAACCCTAGTTGGCGAGGAGAGTGACACACTTGTTATATTGATTTAGTTTGCTTGTGCAAGTTAAGTTACTATACAAGACCTTATAACATCTATATAGGTCATTATGTTTCGTGAAACTCTATACAATTTTATTTATTTATTTTTTCATAATTGAGAAAAAATAAAAATAAAAAAAAATAAGGTATAGTTTTTATTTTCTATTTGAGTTTTTGTATATTTAGCTTCAAAAAACTCAATATTAAATTCACGTTTCTTTTTATTGTCGTTCCATAATTGAGAAGAAAATACCAATGCATAGTCTTCATCTTCTAGTTGGATAGAAAATACCAATGCATAGTCTTCATCTTCTGGTTGGATTTTCCTATTTTCAGTTTCCGAGAGTACACCTTATATTCAATGTGTGGATCTTGTGGTATTTATTTTATATTATCATGTTCTAAACTAATAATTTTAAAACTAATAATCTCACGGGGTTAGTATTAAGTACAATACTGCATTACAAATAATTTGCAACTCAAGTATCCAAACTTTCCATCACATGAGCCAATGAGACTTGTGTTAAATATTTCAAAATGGTAAAAAGGAGAAACTAGATGAAGTGAACTATATTTGAAGTATATTATTAGATATCCAAAAAAAAGGCGTATCTAAAGTTGTTTACGACTTTGTGAAGAAAATAGACTATAGAAAGGCTATTGCGGTTTATGAGAGAGTGAGGCATAAGAGAGTAGGTTTGAAAATATAATGCATGAGAATATATGGCTAAAGGGGCACAACCATTATTTTTTGAAGCTATATGTACTACCCCCAAAGGTGTAAAATTACTTAAATAAAGATCTTTGACGTGACACTTTAGTGATAACAATTTCTAAGTCATATCGCAGTCGAAATGCATAACTAAATTTGTATAAGATATCTAGGAAAATATGGATCAAGACTTCCATTCATGGGAGGAAAACATATTCATCGTAGTGAAATTTTGAATGAGAAAGGCTTGCGGTTGAATATAACTATGGAAGTGCATTGCACCAATCAAAAGTATATAATGGATTTTGATGTAGGTTTTTCCATTCCTCATCTACTTGCATAAATTAAAGTGATCATTATCTTTTAATTTTACTTCTCCCCACATTTTCTTATGAGTAATCTAGTCACTTTACTTGTTAGGATTAAGTCTACAAAAAATTTTAAAAGAATATATATAGAATGATTTAATGAAATAAATTTACACCCACCAAGGTTTGAGTTATTCCTCAAAATTCATGGGATTGTCACAGACGTCTTACTTAACTACAAACATATATATAAATTTATTGGCACATATTCCATGGTATTTATACATCTAAGAATTTCATAACTATCTCATCATTGAGTTTCAAAACAAAGTGTTTTGTAGTTGAGGAAATGAACCACCATTGTTTGAGTGGTTATGATTGTCATCTCCAACAATATCCACCTAGTAATATCCTTATGATACCTTTGTATAAATTATAAAGAGAAAAACACAATTATAATAACATAATAAGAAATACAAACATTGGATCAAAACGTCAAAGATCTCAATGCCTAAGATTCTTTGTTCTCCTAAGTCTTCTCATACATATGCATAGAACAATCAATACCTTCATATACAACCCTTCATACTTCTACTTCTATGGAAAGTGATGTTAATCATATGTGTCTAATTCCAACAAATCAATTGAGAGTAATTTTGACATCCTACTAATCTTTTGAACCCTAATTTATGCTTAACAATTAAAAATTGTTGACTCAAATTTCTAGACAATTCTATAAAAATGCAATATGTCAGTAGTGACAATTAAGAATTATCTTAAGCACTCCCCCTTAATGCTTAATGAGATGATTCCATGCATCTTTCCCATATAATAAAATTTCTCTTTCAATATTTCTTTAGTGAATATATCAGCAAGTTGATCGTTTTCTTTACATAACTTCATTAATTTTTTTAATTTTTCCACATGATCCCTTATGAAATGATATTTGATATCAATATGCTTAGTGATAATATGAAACACTAGAATTTTACATTTGGAAATTTCAAATATATAATCACAATAGATCATTTGGGAACCATTTTGTTCTTGCTTTAGATATATCAAGATTATCTTCAACCAAGTTGCTTCAAATATTGTTGTTTTTACTAAAATATACTCTGCCTCTAGAAGATAATGAAATCATTGATTGTTTTTTAAATGACCATGATACTACACTTTATCCTTGGTTTAAAACATAACCTTAATTAATTTCTATGTCACCAAGGGATCCATCCCAATCACTCTTTGTATAACCAATCAACACAAAATTATTCGTTGAAGTATACCAAAACTAAAATCGCTTGTCCCTGTAACACCCTCCTCCCACATCTACCTAAGTAACCAGCCAACCGGGGTAAACATGTGACGAGAAGCTACTATGATGGGATTCAACCTCCTATGTGACCTTAAGGAAGTGGAATTGATGAAAACAAAACATGCAGACCTTCCACATCAACAAGAGGACTCCCAAGAACCATCCCCACCTCTCAAGTAACCAACCCCTGGGTCCCACTAAGTTTTTAGACTAATTAACCCTTGGATGCTCCCATGATATGGGAATTCATGCGTCCAGAAGGCTCTAGACGCTCCCAAAGCATGTTATGTTAGCATCCAGGGAATTTTATGCTCAGTGTTATGCTAGCATCCCCAGGATTTGAGCCACTTTTTAAGGCCCAGAGCCCAGGTTACTACCTAAAATTAATTGACACCTTCAAAACATAAATATAACAAGGAAATGATGACACAAATGCAATCACTTGAACAAGGGCTTGACTAAACCCTTACTAGCAATGATATGCATTCCGTCAAACATATCACAAATATGTAATCTACATGTGTAAACAACATATCTAAGCATAGGGGTCTCATACTTATCTAAGAATCATTAAGAAGCATTGTTCCCTTATATCATTAGTTGCATTATCATCTATTAGGACATAGATACATTGTTCATTCATTTACAAATCAAAACATGAGGAAATCCATATATCATCACTGTCATAATATATGTTTATAACCAGCATAATAACAATAGAAATATCAAGGATACACCAGCCATAAAATCCACATATAAATTAATACATTTATACGTAAGATATCAAGGAAAGAACCTCTTATTAATGAATGCAAAATCTAACCCAAGATGGGACTACCATGTTGCACCCAACCATAGAATGGCTGAGCCAAATCTCTTTAGCCATTCACCCCCATGCCATATTCCAAGCATGAATGTGAAACTCAAACCAAAAGAAACAACATAGGCATCTCGAGGCTAAACCACCTCACCCACATCAATAGGAACCAGGCTTTAAAATAATCCATCCTAGATCACTAGGCCAACACAATAAACACGTAATAACAGGCTTTACCATGATCTCCACCACATCATTAGGCCAACACAAGCATGGATGCCACCAATTTATCCACCTACACTATGAGGAATTTTCCTTTCTCCTAGTCTCTCAAGCTTTGCCGCAATTCACACTTGATCAGTAGGCCCTAAATTGAGACCCACTCTCCAGGATTTACCGCATATCCCATCCTAGGATTACGAGGCTTGATGGAGAGAACCCACCTCTAAGCTTTACTGTATATCCCACTATTCACCAGTAGAGAGTTCCTAGGCCCACTGAGGCACATAATACCTAGTTTTACCACAACCCAAAGTCTAGTTCAGGGGTCACTATTCCAGTGGCTTTACCACAATCCAAATTCTAATCTAGGGATCACTAGGCCATGTGTTCTTTCTTTCGAAGATCTCCCTCACTCAGCGTCAAATCCATCTGACAATTCAGCTCAACCAAAACATGAGAACCGCATCACACCATGGCCTTTTAGAAATGGCAAGGTTAGGCTAAAAACATTGTCGCACCTGGAAAAACCCATGCCATGACAACAAAGAACTACATGCAATACCATGCATGCCAAACATAGCAAGGAAAAAACACATGCAAATCGATACCTGCAAAGAATCGTGTTGTAGTTGCCTGATCCAACTCTTCCTTGCTTTCTCCTTGCTTCCCTTTTCCTTCTTGCTCCAAATCCAAGTATGTCAAACTCCTCCAAGAGTGCTCCAAGAAACTCTTAAGTGTCCAAGAGTATGAGGGAGAGAGAGAATAGAAGAGAGCTCCACCAAAATGTGTCAAGAAAAAGTTTCCAAATGATCCTTAGAAGCCTTTTTATCAATAAGGCCTTTATTTTCTTCAATTTCCATTATTTTCCTTCAATTTCCTCCTCACATGCAACTTGTGACCTTTCACTTTCATTTTCTCCTAATTTTCTTTATTTTCATAAATAAAATGCCAATAAATGTCACACGCCTTTCCAAAGCCTTTTCCATTGCCTTTGTCATTTTCCTTTAGCCATAATAACTAAAATGAACACCCACTAGAATGTTTTGCCCAACATTCAGCTTAGAATATGTGTCCCATGAACCATGGTCTTATATTTTTATATTTACATGGATTTTTAATAAGGTTTGTTATAGAAATCCTCAATGTTCAATGACACCTATAACCAGTAAGACCGCTAAAAAAAAAAAAAACCCTAAAAAAAAACAAAACAAAAAACATACTACCCATGGAGCTTTATAACATAGCTCGTTGTAGTATTTACAATGATCACTACTGAAGATATAAAAATCACACCATTTACAGGAGCTTTATAACACAACTCGTTATAGTATTTATGATAATAACCACATATACACATACACATTTGCTTCACCCAACAAATAATCATATTTTCTATGAAGCTTTATCAACCCAGCTCGATACATTATTTACAATAATACACACATATACACATATGCACATTTTATCAACCAACAAATAAAAGGATATGATACCTGGGTCCGCAAAAAGGGAATCCAGAGGCTCACACCTCAAGCCCCAAAGTAGTACCAAGATTCACCTCATTCCTTGGAATTCCATAATCCACTGTCAAAGTCAAAGTTGCATCCAATGTACATCGCTACAATCCTGTGCCACTTGTCCTCTCAATGAACAGTTACCATCTCATTGTTCTAGGGTGCACTCCCAATGTGCATTTGATTCCGTCTGGTAATGCTAATGACAAAAAAAATACATCCCCTACCTTCCCTTCTTTGCTACACATTCCCTCGGGCAATCCGGTAACCCCCTTCCGTGCAGTCACTCACCTTCCATGTTCCTTGACATCCCCTATCCCAGGTGATCCATCCCTTGGAAAGGCTTCCTCATATCGGAAGGTCAATCGCTAAGGCATATACCTACTTCAAAACCATCATACCAGTCATAGCATGCTCATGGAAATCCATGGACACTATTGGGTACTAGTGTCCCACAATGACCCTGCTCCTAAATGCTTTACCAACATACTGCTACATGTTCCAATTCCTTTCACTAGCGCTGCTAGTTCTTGTAATTAGTTTCAACCACCCAACCGAGCATTTCCATGCTTCCTATACCCATAACTTCCATTAGATTTAAAATAAATTGAAATAAATTCACATCATACCCTATTGATAGCTCATCAATAAGGTACACTTGCAATCCTATTTACGTCATGTCACAAAAAGTCAAACTAATCATTTGATCAAATCATTATGTATAAACATGTCACATCAAGTTAGGTCAAATCACAATGATCATAGATCAAAATAAGCCATAATCATAGATCACATGTAATCGTCATAGACCAGAATCTTAAATCACATGCATAATAAAACTGAAACAAAATATCAATACTTATCCTTCATCAATCCTTACTTTTGCCTTTGTCCTTATTCCATAAGCACTCTGAATTGGTTGCCACACCCGAAAAACACCCAGCGCCTTCTCCTCAACCATGTGCACATACACATAGTGTGCATCACACATACAACCACACATGACATATAACACCATGCAATGCATGCACCTACACCTGACATACAACACATACACCTATACCCAGTGTACAACACAACACAATACATATGCCTACATCTGGTGTACACCACAACACAATACATACACCTACACCTAATTTACCAAAAAATACATATACGTACACAGAATACAACACACCAAATACACATGTCATGATACCATGACTACACAATGCACATACATAGTACCACATGACCATAACACAGCATGTATGACATGCATACAATACAACGTGTATGCCAGTATCATATGTACGACATGTACACAACACCACTTGTACACCACACCACTTGCACAATGTGTGCACAACATCAAATGTACATGACACCACCATATGTACATGCCATATGTACATCATATGTCTGGAATTTATTCATGCACACCATGCATAACATTGAGAACAATCGTTCCTAACAAGCCAAGGGATCAAATGCCTTACATCCATTCACTTTACCTTCTCTGTTATCTTTCTCATGTTTGTACTTCTACTGTCCATTTATCATAATAGACCCAACCAGTCCAACCGATTGTGATATTCTTGCCTTCAACTTCCCTTACTCATGCACCGAGTTTCATTCGAGTCTTACCTTACCTGCTAGGTTTCATTCATCTCTCCCGAGCTTTCTTAACTTCCTCCTTCCCAACCAATTCCCAAGACCCTCAAAAACATAAAGGATTCCCAAGACTCTCAAAAACCTAAAAGGTGAGAACAATAACCAAATAAGAATAAGAACATGAAAAATAATAAAAATGCAACACCAAAACCAAAGTGGCATGGCCATGCACAAGACAGAAACGAAGTTGCAAATCAAGCGCAATAAAATCACAAAACATTGAAAGCACACGATTATCAACAAACACCATGACTCAATCCCATGGTTCCCAATGCTTCCAAGGGAAATCTCAACGTTAACCTTCTTCAAGGTTTAATGACAGCCTCTTTCCCATGCAATACTTGCATCATACTTCCATAAACACATAATTGTCAGTGCATAAATAAATCTAACAATATACTAGTTAGCTTACATTTTCATTCCAAGTATATTTCCTTGTAGTTGAACACATATGTGCCATGTCTCAAGGGACTCCAATTCCCTTGACAGATCTAGCTATAAATAGAGACCATTTGTTATACCTATCACTTAGGAGCCCCATTCGGATAATAGGCATGGCCACCATAACTTAAATGGTTTTCTTGGCTACAATAAACAACATAAGAGAGTATGCAAACCACCTTTGAAACAAGCAAGTAAGTTGACACTATGAAGCATACAATTGTATTGTATATAAGGTTGTTCCACGAATAGAGTAGAAAGAGTGAGCCTTTAAGAGAAAAGTAATAGCACTATTTTAGTAAAGGCACACGAGAGCATAGAAAGAATTGTTAGTTAACCTGTGAAATAGTTCACATAGTAACGAAGATCATGAAAGCAAGTAACAATGCACATTCGACAAGATATATGTCGAATCTAACGAAATAGTTCATTTTCTTTAGTATGTATGAACAAAAGCATATACTACAAACATTAAAATAATAGTATTACAACATCCACGATACACGAATGAAAGTGCTCCAACTCTGAGAGCTTCAAATATTAAGTCGGAAAGTTCCAAGTACATAATTACAATGATGCAACACTAGCCTCAATAGTGGAACAATAAGTCACCTCTTGCTCCTCCAAAGAATAATCTTCTCTCCAATGCCAAGCTAGAGAAGCCAAGGTGAAAAGTCCTTTTGACTGAGGCATGAGGGTTTATTTATAACAAATGAGGTGAACTTTCACCTCCCATGTGACTATTGACATCCCTCGACTCTTGAGCTCCTATGTCACTTTTGAGCTTCTATGATACCTTTAAACTCCTACATGAATCCGAGGACTTCATAGTGACTTTTAACATTCCATGTGTGATCGAGCTTCCACACATTTTACATTTTCTCAATTTGAAAATACAAAATTACATTCCACAAATAATGTGGCAAAAATAAATGGGGCCAAACAACACCCTTTTGTTGACACTTTGAGAGACCATAATTTGGTGACTGTGACATGAAATTTGATGGCAATGTATTGATGTGAGGTTCCTTTCTTTGTTGCTATGAATTCAACCCTTGATGATTGATTTATGATGTGCTTCATCTTTACCCTCCAAAGGGTCTAGATGAATATTGGAAACTTCTAAGTCAACCTAAGTTTCCATGCCTTTGTTGTGGTCCAAGATTCCTTTATCTCTTGCATGATTGTATCTTTGTATCTCATCTCCATAAGTGTGTTCTTGTAACCTCTCCTTGATGACCTCCTTGAGCAGCATCTTGCCATGTTAGGATGATAAGACTTGTAAATGATGGTTACTCATGACAAGACAACATTAGTCCTAAAATCACCTATTCTATCTTGTTTCCTCATGTGAGATGCTAACTGTGATGGGACAGTGCACAAGATTAGAGAGTGGAGCCTTCTTGGGTGCAATGTGCAGGATCAAGAGGCAAGGAGTGAGGGATTGGGCATTGTGAATACACAATGCGCAGTGGCAAGGGAAAGGCAAGTCATGGATTGTCCATTGGGCAAGTACAAGAGGCAAGGAAGGCATGCCTGCTCATTGAGAATGCATAGTGCATAGTGCTTGAAGGGAGGGATCTAGGTGTTTCACAGTTGATCTTTGCAAGCGCTGAAAGATGACACTAATACTCACTGAAAGTGTGTAGTGTGCAATGGAGGCAACACTAGTGAAGGGATTGCGCAAAGGGAAATTTCAGATGACAAGAGTGACAAGCTTCGACACTATAACTCTGCAGTGCGTAGTAGCTGAGGGAGAGGGCCTAAGCATTACACAGTTGGCTTCTACAAGGGTCCAAATATGAAATGACTATCCACTAGAAGTGTGCAATGCATAATGTTAGGTGAGGTTGGTCAAAATTGCACATTAGGCAAGTCTAACCAACAAGATGAAATGATTGTACTATGAAGTTACTCAATGCATAGTTGAAGAAGTTTGTCCTCTATGATTGCACAGTGGGTTGTTCCAAGAGGTAAGAACTCCACCACTATGGCTTAGGAATGTGCAATGTGCAATAAACTTGCATAAGGGATGAAGATTAGTCATGGATTGCATAAGTTGTGAGGACCAAAAGAACTCCAAAATTGACTACGTGTGGGATTAGTGAGACAAAAGAGTAAGAGAACGAGAATACACCAAGTCTTGAACATGATCACACACACATATACAATAAACCACATGATGAGCAGATACAAAGTACCCAAAACCAACATGTATATAGTGAAATGACAATAAAGTGACACCTATCTATGTGTGTGACACTTAAGATGCAACCTTTTACCACACAAGTGTCGACTGCAAACAAAAGAAAACACAAGCGACGCATGCAAGAATGAAAACAAGAAAAAGTGACACTTGTAAGGGCAAAAGAAAGTAAAAGTGACACTTGCAAAAGAAAGAACGAAAATTGAGAAACTCACCCAACTGATGGCATACTTGCAACCACGTGTGAGAGAATGCTCCTTGTGCTTTCAAAAGTACGCAGAGCTTAGAAGTGAAAGATGAATGTGAGATGAGCTTTGGATTGGACTCTTTATATGGGGAGAGAAAACATGCAGTTAGGGTTAGGATTTGTGAGGGTGCTTAGTGAATGTTGGGAAACTAGGACTGAAGATTGAATTGACTATCATTAAGGGGTGTGATAGTAATGAATTGAAGAAGTACACTCTCACTGTCAACAAGGAGTGTGTAAATGTTATTTGCAGATGATGTCCTTACACTGTCACTGGGAACTGTGCAATTATTGTTAGCAAGGTTTACACAGTCATTGTCAACAAGGATTTCACACTGACTATGAGCAAGGATTCCGCAATTACTATGGTTGGAAATTGTGCAATCATTGTTAGCAAGAATTCATAATCAATGTCTCTAGGGACTGCATAATCACTATCTCTCAACAAGAAATACTTTATCTTGCCTGCTTGGAAGAAGTGTGCTTGTGAAGGCATCAAGAACTAGGCATGTGAAAGCAAGTAGATCAACACTTAGAATTACCAAAGGAAGACTTGAACATTTAGAAAACATGACAAAGCATGACCTTAATGGCTTGATGGCATGATTATAAGGAGGCTCCAAAATTTGAACGTAGGAAAAATTTGGAGGGTGTTGTAGTAACAACAACATGTCCAAAAGTTTATGTCGATTCATTCAATGGGTTGAAATAACTAATATAGGTGTCACTAAGTTTGTCCCATTCCGTCCCCATGGTTGATCTCCCCCAAACAATTATTTCTCATGCTCTAAATGTCCACCTTCAAGTTTATAGTACATCTTACAACCCACCTTCACAGTTTCACGCTATGTTTGCTTGCTCTATTTTGTTTTCAAAATACATCATCTTTTGAAGGACAATCTTGCTCATTTGATCACCTTTAAAGTCATCTTTAAGTCACATAATTGGTAAAATGTAGTCCTTTTAACCACCCTCAAGAATAATAATGGGCATGGAGAGCTCATTCTTGCTTATTAATGTTTGTATCATGCTTTTTTGTTTGCTTTTATCCATATTTTAGGGAATAAAGTTACATCCTATGTAAAAAGGTTCACAACCACCTTCAACTTATTTATGCAGACATTTTCATATGTAGATTTAAGAAATTAGGTTCCTTTTGCCAAACGAAAGGTATTATCCTTTTACAATCAATCTATCATGCCAATTTTGAATTTTCATGTTGACACCTTCAAGCATTTTGTAGTTTATCAAAGGTAACTTTAGATTTTTATTGCACATGAGGGTTTGTTCATTTCTTCAAAGTACATAAATAGATTTTTCATCATGGAGCAATATGATGTCCTTTATGTTGGGGTACATTGTACTCAATAGTTCATTAGACCTACACTTTTGCCATCATAAGACCCTCTTCCATACATTATTAGGGGAACATATGACCATTTCTCATTCATTAGTAAACATTCCTTTTCATTTGGCAACTTTTATATTTTTTATGATTTTCTATTTTTGCAAGTCTATTTTTAGTAGTGATTTCCACCTAGGATGGCATGTCGCACTTACTAAACATTGGTTGGAATATGACATGGGTGTTTCAACTCATAAATTCATACTACCTTATGCATAGGCCTTCCTAGAGTGAACACGCATTTCCTCCCTACTTTGTGCAATTAATTGATGCTTTTCTCTCTCCTCTTGTTAAGTTGACTTTTAGTCCTATTTGTAGACTTAAATAGTTAGTATTTTCATGTGGAAGTTATAATCAGTTGTAACTAGTTTCTAACTTCACTTCACCCATACGCCCATAGTGTAGGAGGATACAAGCAATATGAAAGCAAGTGTACCATCACCAACTCTGGCCTCTGGATTTTTGGTGTTTGGAATCGATTTGCAAGCAGTCCCACCCATGTTCATGTATTCTAGTTCACTCCATTTTAGGAGATTTTGCTAAATTTAGGTCTCCTAGAGTAATTATAACTCATTTGCCAACTAGGGAAAGAGCTCTTGAGTGAAACTGAGTACATGTGCATAGAATCATGTGCTTTGTGTAATTCGAATTTTCTCTCGGGTTAGTAAATTTTCTGACAATATTTCTCTTTTCTCACTTATTTTGCAAGTATCTAATTTAGCACTTTCTCACATCTAAATTTTGTGCCCATGATTAAAATCTCACATTTTTAGTGTATGGGACATAATATTAGCAACTCATACAACACAAAGGCCACCACACATTACACTTGCAATGATTATTTCTTAGGTGCATGCAAAAATAATTTCATAATATGATATAAGTGGCATCAACATGCATTATAAAAATGAAAAAAAATTAAAGTCATTTTTTTGAATAGTATCTTATCATACTAGTATTCCAATTCACATAAACTTGCTACTACAAATATACATATGAAATCAAAAGAAAGTATTTACGGAAGGTAATGTTATTTGCAAATCATCACTTTTTTAAAGGTTCATTTCATCTAGTGATGTTTATTATAAACTTGTATTTAAAATCAAGGTTAAAAAAACCCCATATTTATTGAATTTAATATACATTCCTTATGAAGAGCACATGATGGCAAGGATTTCCATCTGCAAAAAGTTTCAGGTCATCGCCATCGAGATCCAGCTCACCCTTGATGCATATGGCACCCATCATGATGGTGATCTACATCCCTGTCAAGTGAATGGACCAAATTTGGTTGGTAGGCAAGATTTTATGTATAGGGTTTTAGTTTGCACATTTAATTGTGTCGCCACAGTCAAGTTTCATGGATTGAAGGGTGATGGCTCTATGCCAATCTAGCCAAGTATATGTTGCCAGAGCCCTCTCCTATCATAGTTACGCATTTCAATTGCCTGGGTTTGGAGAATCTCATCCCCATGCACGTTAATTTATGTTGATCTATCATTTCATACGCAGATTAGTGTCGCCACAATAGCTTCACTGCGGATCTGGGCAATGATAGTCTTCATTGTGTAGATTGGATTGTAGCAAAAGATGAAATGGAAAGAAAGCATGTCAAATGTTGGTGACCTCTTTCTTCGACATTTGTAGCGATGGACATGGTTTGGGAAGCACAACACTCCTACAATATGAAGCTACGGGGTCCAAAACCCTTTTATTTTTTCCGATCAAGTTGCAATGCAATTTGCTCTGCCAAATATGGGCTTTGACCAACAATCACCAAATCCTTCCTATACTCATACAAAACTAGAGGTGGCTTTTTTTCAGATAAACAATGGAATTGGTTGATCTCGGTTAGATCTGATGACAAGTAAAAGGAAGTTGGAAAAGTTTTAATTTTTTATAAAAGACTTCAGCAGGGAGACCTCTAACCATTGGATCCGGGGTGGGGATCTAGTGGAAACGTTGAAGCAAGCCATCCATAACTATATGGGGATTCCAACAGTGCTCCAAGTGTTGGAATATGAAGGAAAAGTACTTATGGATTCTTTACGACTGGAAGATTATGGAGTGGGAAAGGACTCAACCATAATATAAATCTGCAGATATGAGTAGGTTCATCAGCCAACATAACTCCTAATATAAATCCAAAGAATTGTAATGGATCTACATCTTTTAAAGATGCTCTCAGAAGGAAGATTGTCCCGCAAGTCAAACAACCTCATAGCATGTCAGGTCCATACATTGTTGAGCAAACAGACAACATACGAGCTATGGAGGTAAAATCTTCAAAGATAAAATATGTTGTTGATGATCTTCAAACTATGACACTAATATGTTGATTTAATGGTATTTTGCTTAAACTTGAGGACTTATATGAATTGGTGTACTCATCTAGGATAACAAAGTGTGATCTCTACCTATGTCAAAAGGCTTCTCCATAGTTCATTTGAGAACCAGGAAGACAAGGAAAAAGTATTTTTCGATGGCTCATGGCTTTGGGGTAGAGCAGGGCCTTTTGTTACCCCATGGTTTCCAAGTTTTGATGCAACAAACATGGTTGTAACAACAATTTTGGTATGGGTAAGGTTTCCAAACAACCCCCGCACCCACCCCCACCCCACTTTTTGGCACCACCAAGTATTGGAGGATATTAGAAATATACATCAAAAGATATTTTCATTTTTGGCACCACCAAGTATTGGAGGATATTAGAAATATATTGGGAAAATATAAAAAAACGGACCTGGACAGAACATCAAAAGGTATTTTCACCTTTGCCAGGATTTGTGTTGAGATCAACCTTAGTAAAAGTCTCCTTGGTCGTCTCTATAAAACATGGAAACTTTCAGTGAACACAAGTGCTAGACTATGAGAATACGACATTCAAATGTCAAACTTGCTTCTCAACAAGACATCTGTAGAATTCTTGCCCTCAAGCAAAAATGGTGCCGAAAAAGAGAAAGAGACAAGCCTCAAAGCAAGGGGATAGAAATTTCCAAACAACATGGAAGACGAAGAAGATGAGTTCGAGGAAAATGAGTCTACTCTAGAAGAACAAACTCAATTTGGTGGCTAACCAAACGGTGGTGAAGGGGACAGGTTTGGACCAATGGAGGATACCCAAAAGGGTGGTGAACCAACAAAGATTATAAGTCCAGAACAACAGGGAGGAGATTTATCTTTAGCAAAGGAACCAAGAGGAACAAAAAGATCCAGTGTATTTAAGAGTTTGAACTCAAACAAAGAAGCTCTCCAACAGATAGATGGAAATTCGATGGCAATAATAGCAACTTCTTCAAACAAGGGAGTTTGGTAGAAGGTGGAGAAATGAAAAAATTCAAGTGACTTTTATCACACTTAACGTCAATAAATTTCATGTAATTTATATATTTTTTTATTTTTATTTTATGCATCAGCTGGTAGGCTAACAAATATTTACTAGCTAACAAATGTTGAATGCCTTCAAGCATCTGCAAAATGTAATATTATCCCTGTTCTCTGGTTAAATAAAATTATGTAATATTGTCCCTATTCTCCAGTTAAATAAAATTATGATTTTTTAAAAAAAAAAACAATCATTACATTCCTTTGATATTTATTTTTATTATATAAAATCATCTTTAATTAAATAATGATTTCTTGAATGAATAATATATATCAAAAATAGTTGTATATTAAATTAAATTATTTTAATATCGGGCCTAATTAATTTACAAATAAATTTCCCTCAAAATTGGATAAATATCTAAATGTAGAGAAATAATACAAAGTATCTAAAATGTAAAGAAAATTTACAATAATTTCATTTTGATTGTAATATATTCTATTGAATTTAAAATTATATAAAAATAATAATAATGTAAAATTATTTTAAGATGTATGAAATTATATGGAAAAAAAAAAAAACTTTGTTATTTATTTTATTTTAATTATTTTTGAAGTTATTAATTATCTAAAATGATCATTTTCATATTTAATTAGATAGAAGTAAGAAATAACAAAATTCAAAACTATTACAGCAATATATTTTTAATTTAAACCAATATACTAAATTTAGGATAGCAATCATTCTTCCACTCTAGATAACTCCAATTCCAATTAACTATATAATAATGATATAAACCTAATTATATAAAATAATAATTTAATAATGGCCCGATATCGACGAACATAATGGCAATCCGTTTAAATACATTGTCTAGGACAAAGCAAGGGCTCAAATATCAATAACATATCATAAAATAGCACCACAGTTTCCCTCAGTTACTCTCCGAAGACCCAAGATAGCACAACAGATGACCTATGACTATGAGATAGCACAAGAGGTCGCTGTATCAACACACAAAGATACCACAAGATGGCATAACAGATGGTCACATTAACAATACATACACGTTTTGGGAATTCAGCTTATTTGCCACCTGACATTTGGTGACATTTTTGAAGTGTCTGATATTAAATCATCTCTACACTACACCTGGTAAAGGTGAAGTTGGCCTCTGTACTATCTTTGGATGGGTTGCTGCATAGATTGAAGAGTTGGGGTCTGCTGATAAGTGACGAAGAAGATGTTGCAGATCAGGTCGCAAATGTTCAACAGCTTTGCTACAGAGGCTCAGAGTCTCTGGCTTAGGCTTTGCGCCATTTTGTGTCGATCCTTGTACTTCATAGAGCACAGCATGATGCCTATGAAAAAAAATAGCAGATTAATCTAATTAAGGATCATTTTTCATTGAAATTCAATGGCATAAGAAAGAAAAAAAGGTCTTAAAACATGAAAGAATATAGAACGTTTGTACAGTAGATAACAGAGAGAAATCTACGGTTAAACATAGAAATGCGATAAATATATTGAAGAACATTGAACTTTTAAATATCTACTTCATCAAGAGTTTAAGGGTGGAACTTACAGGAAGTCAATAAGATCTGAGATCTCAGTCGCTTCAACTGGAATTGATACCTGAGAATTTCTCCCAAACACATCTGCCAAAACACTGAAAAGTAGGGCCAACGTCTACACAGTAGAACATGCAACAATCATTAGTGGAAAAACATGCTGTATTTTTTAATTAAATTCTCCATATACAATGATGGCATGAATTCCCAGACAACCATGTGAGATTATCTTGCCATATAGCCATTGAAAAGTAGAGGTTTATGTAATTGAGAACACAAAAATGACAGGATAATAAGTGTTCATGCCTTTTTAAATAGTGGCCGGGCAATTGCAACACGCGGCAGGAGCGGTCCCATGATGCGAAAAGCTATTCGTAATTGTGCAATTGTGGTGATTGGTCGCAGATGCTTTATGATTGTATGTGTGGCTTCTAGCCATTCATGTGGGAGGTTACTAAAGAAAGCATGGAGCAATGCAATAATGTTTCCTGAAAACATGGAATGTACTTCAGTTATCAGAATATGCAAGCCAAGTTATATGTCTATTGTTAACATGTTCTAGAACTCTACCTAAATAAATAAGGGTCAAAACACATTTTTCATTCAGTGTGATAGCACTACTTGATACTCATTTTGTTACCAATGAATGTGCAGCGTATGAGAAAGAACACAAAGTGCATTTTATTATCACCCATGAATATTTTCATAAATGAAAAAGTACTTAACAAACATTTCAGCAAAAGAACGTTGAGCTTGTAAAAGAATATATACAGAAGAACCAGTGTGGGTCAATAATCAAATCAGTTTTGCTATCAAAAATTTTTTAGATGGAGATATCATGGGGTGCGTATCTATTCCCTAAATTCAACCAAGGCTTTGAATCTAGTTGAAATGTTTATATGGAACAAAAGAAATTACTACGGAAAAGAAAATAAGAAAATATATTTTGTCACGACTGGAATCATTATATATATGTCATAAAAAAATTTATAATATTTTTTGAATCAGAATAAAAAATTTTGGGAAATTGATATAGTTGTCACTATTATATTAGATACAACTATTTCTTAAACAAACCATTTACAACATGCCTTCACAAACTTAAACCCACACTAAAAAAAATCAAATGGTTCACCAAAAATTCAAACTAAAATCTTTTCTTAACATCTCACTTAACTATTTTTATTATGAATAATTTAAATATATTATAACTTCATTATATTAATTTTCTTTATTAATATTTTTAATATTCTTTTGCTAAGATAATTATCCTACTTCATTGGAATGGTTCACCAAAACATTCTTCCTTTAACATCTCACTTAACTATTTTTATTATAAATAATTTTAATATATTATAACTTCATTATATTAATTTTCTTTATTAATATTTTTAATATCCTTTTACTATAATAATACTCCTTTTCCTACTGCCTCTCTACGTTGAAGATTTTATTTTATATATATATATGCGCCAATATTGTTTCTAATAAAATATAACTCGTAACTACTTAAAAGTTTAATACACTAAGAAAATGTCATGATATATCATGACAGAATAATGAAGTAATTATAAACAGTACAGTGTCATTCTCTTATCTTTTAATTTTTTTAATTGGGGAATAGGGTGATATGTGAGATTGTATTTTTTTTTTTAATTTTAATTCCATTTTTAAATGGATAAATTGATTCAACTTGTTGAAAAATCTATTCCGCCATTTAAACTTTATAGATTACCTAACTCAAACCTGTAATCCAACCCAACCCATCTCTATTGAATTTTAAATTTGAATTTTAAACAAATTTGAATATATATATATAAATTTGAAATATAAAATTAAAAATAAAAAATAAATAAATAAATCAATCTATTGTCCATGTAAACGAGGCTATTACAACCTATTGAATCAATCTATTGTCATATTGCAATTCAATCTGATCAATGCTCCTGAAAAAATGTCAAAATAAAATAATGAAGTAATCACACTATCGTCATTCAACCTAAAATAAAACGGTGTGGTTGTCACTGTTTGCGTGTCTTTGATACCATATGCTTTGTGTGTGGGTAGAGATATGAACGCTCCGGATCATTGTTAATAACTATGCGCTTTGTGTGCGAGTGGAGGGTTCAACCTGTCCGGGGTGTCCAAATTGATTTAGATAGTTGGAAATTCTGATGCGTGATAAAGAGATTGCTGAAAGAAAAAGGCCTCAACAGCAAGAAACAAACTACAAACTACGAAAAACCGTGGGCACTACCAACACAAAACTCATACCCAAGCAGTTTGCAAGAAACGAATTATGCACCGGCTATCAATCACTGGATATCAACCCCTGTTAGACGCTGCCACTGCAGAACTTGCCATCAGAATTATCAGTGCTACCGCAGCCCACAATCAAGAGGGCTCCTGAATAGAAAAATATATATTTTCAGGATTTGAAGGTTGATGGCGAAATAAAACACCCCATCGAACCAAGGACCTGTTTACAATCCCCAATTTTGAATTTAACAATAAATAGACTCCCATGCCATGCAAGGATCAGATACATGGAGAGGGTATGGTCCATTCCATTTCATCACTTCCTCCAAGTGTTATAGATATATTTGGGCACATCAACCCCAAACTTATATGTCGATGTATTAGGCTCATTAACCCCTAAAAGAGTTGTTTCATACCCTAAAAGAACATAGTCATTTAAATACATCATTCCCCAAAAGTTCCACTTGAGAAACCATTAAGAAACTACTTAAATTGAACCATATTAACTGCTCCACTGGCAAAGTGTGATGCATACTGAGTGGTACACTGCCAAAGTGCGATGCATATTGTTTAGGCCTTCTATAGGGTGCGATGGGCAAGGACATTTGTCACTTGATTGCTCATGGAATCTTCTAGAACATTCTCCTATGCCACTTGCCTCTCTGAAGTCGCCCAAGGATGAGTAAAGGATCTAAGAAAATCCAATCCCTTCTCTTGTGGAACCCATTGTAACAAGTGGAATGACACTAATCAAACCCCATGGATGACTCACACCCTTGTAAACATCTATAAATGGATCCCTCATCCAAGAGATCTAGAGGTTGAAATGTTGTGAATTGCAAGGAAGTGCTGATAGTTTGTAATTGAAGAAGGAGCATTGTATTGTTGGAGTGGTCTTGCTATTTCATGAGGTGAAGAAGGATTGAAGCTGGGAGAATGATGCTGGATCAGACAACTGGGTTGTAATTCTCCTTTCTATTAATAAAGTTCTTCAAGTTTTCTTCCATATGATTATGCAATTGTGAATGTTATCGTTTGTGAATGCTATCATTTGTCCATTATATATCTGATTCTGTAATGTTTATGTTATAATAGATCATGATGCTTTGACGGTTCTTTGTTGTTGCACTTGTGCAGGTACTCTCCAAGTGTGTTAAGTACGGGGAGGAATTGCAGGCTCTCTCAAAGGGGAGAGAGATCAAGCAAGGGATTAAGTGGAAGTTCCAAGTTGGTTTCATTATCTTTCTCTTATCCGTTACACATAGAAGAAATCATTGAATTTCTTTAAACTGTTGTTTCTAGAGTAGCTGCCAAACCTAGAGGGCTAGCATTCTTTAGGAATACTAGTTTTCCTAGATACACCAAGCTCAAAGTAATACACGTGTTATCCACCTATGGATCATTTGTGTAAGGATTTTATTTTTAATCTCACCTTGGGCAGATTTTATATTTCTGATTTGCAGTTACTAGTGTATTTGAACTTGATCTGTATTAGAGTCCCATTGCTTGTATTTGGTCTTTACTGGACATTTCTTATGATACTGATTAAAATGTCAGTCATGTCCAGTGAGGCTATTTGTTACAATTTCACATAACTTAATTAAGGACCATCTCCCACTCGCTGATACGGTTGAATAATGAATGGCAATTTCCCACTGGCAATTTCCCACTGGCTGATAGGTTTCAATAAAATTAAAGTGAGTTTCAGCAACACAACTTCAGAAATTATAAAGAAATTATCTCAAAATAGTTTGAGGGCTACTTAACAGCACTCACATATTTGCACATCTAGTTAAAACTAGATGATTTCATCCTTAACAGAATCCATGACATATTCTCTCTGAAAATGGGAAAAACCCATTCCAAAAGTAATCTACGGTCTTGCACTTGTGGCTGACATTGAAGATATGGCCTTGTGTCAGCAAGTGTCATTTGGCATCTCTGTCTTGTTTTTATATACACAGTTACAAGTATCATTTTTAAGCATTTTCCTTCCGTTGTTTATAAAATCAATTTTCATTCTTGTTATTTTTAAAAACTTTTGGGATGGTGGGTAGTTAGCACCTGGAGTATCAAATTCCTTCTGAGGAAAAAATTGCTTACTGCTTCCTTGTCAGTGTACTGACAAGAAAACAGGGAACATTACTGCTTTTTGCCTAATATTCCATACTTCCTAATAACTGTTTAACCTGTTCAATTCTATCATCAAAGTTCATGACAGACATTGTGTTAAGCTGAGGATGCCACATCATGTGAGTCGATTAGCTCCATAATTACTTATCCTGTTTTCATACATGCAAGATGCAAACTGTTTATCTATTCAACAGTTAGCTTTAACTGGAAGGATGAACGGTATCAAACTAGTATTCTGATGAATCTAATCAATTTCTTGCCTCGTACGGAATCCTTTCTAGTTGGTTTCTATAGATGTCCTGTCAGTCTAGTTCAATATATATGCTTCCAGAGGATAACTTTCGCACTTAAGGCTCACTAAATGACTGCTGAAAGGAACAGGGAGATTCCCAAACCAGTTCAAGAACAATTTCTAAAAGCAATGACGTACTGTCTGGGACTGACTTCAACAGGAAATTATAAACTAGAGAATGATGGGTATCAGTTAAGAGTGTCGTTCATCATACCAGCATCCTTGGAAAAATTTCCACACCTTTGCTTCCATGCTATTGAGCATGAATGATGAGAAAGCAACCTATTGGCCCTGTATCAAGCCTCCTTCCTTGACAAAGGAGAGAAAAAGTACACAAGGGGCAATAACAACAAATAGAAAGTTTGAGGCTAAAGGGGTAGCAGTAGGCATAATGCATGGGCATGATGAAGGACATACCATTAGGGGAAAACACTGGAGAAGTCTTGATGGGACTTCAACTTGGCCAATGTGCCGTGCATCCTTCCTTGACCAACACAAAAACGAATCAAGGTACAGATCCAACAAAGAGAAACAATAAAGCTACATGGGCAAGGAAAAGAAAAAAGGCATAGGAACAAAGAAAGTACTCCCATCAAGATCAATCAATATTTCTATCACAAATAATGGGCAAGCTTGATGTGAATTTAGCCTAACGAATATATCAAGCATCCTTCTTTGACCAAGAAAATGAGAAAAAGAAGGTGGCAAAGAGATGTGTTGACGGTGCTGGAAATCTGTCAACTAAGGGAGTCTCCCCGATGTGAAGCCCTAATTAGACCTCACACCATTTGGAATAGCAGCCCCATCCAAAATATTGACCCGAATGCCATGTGTTCTTGTAGATTTGCCTTGGCTACAAAATTCAGCACAAGAGAGTAATACACAGGCATCTTCCGATCAGCAAGTGAATATGCCTTGTGAAATGTTTAGTTGCAGAAAATATCAAGGTCTTTCTACCGAAAGGGAAGAGAAAAGTGGGCCATTTAAAGACAAGTAATAGTACTAATCTAGAAAAGACACATGAGCATATACATATGAATGAATAGTTGATCAACCAGTGAAATAGTTCACAAGGAAGCAACGATTGTTAAAGAAAATACAACACAACTTCAACAAGACAAATACCAAAGCCACCGAAATAGTTCAATTTCCTTAGTACAGATGAAAACAACATACATCGCAAACATTCAAAGAATAGTCTTACAATATTCACGACATATGCATGAAAGCATGTTGGCTCAACGAGCTTATGAATTAAGTAAATTCCAAGATACATCAAGACAATGAACACCACTAGCCCCAATAGTGGAGCATTAGAGTAGTCACTTGCTTCTCCAAAACAACTATCTTCCTCTCCAATGTCTCGTAGGAGGAGCCAAGGTGAGAATTCATTTACATGAGCAATGAGGGTGTATATAAAACAAATGGGGTGACCATTCACATCCCTTGTGACTCTTAGACTACCCTCATGACTGTTTGACTTCTCAATGACCTTTCAACTTCCTACATGACTTTTCGTAATACATGGATGACTCTTGGACTTCCACTTTACATTACATTTCTCAGATATTGAATTTACATAATCCACAAATGACTTGGCAAATAATGACTCGTGACAAGACATGACATGACATTGACTACATAATGATGTGGCAGTGCCAAGCTGTCCTTCTCATTGCTTTGTCTTCAATAAAATATGTATCCAATACTTCGTTTTCATGAGCGATATGCTTTGTTCTTCATATTTGCCCTCCAAAGGGTTGTGAATCAGATGGAGTCTTCATGCGGTCCTGATCTTTGGTCTTCTATTGTAATCCAATGTTCCTTCATCTTCTTGTATTATGATCAACTTGTCTCTTCAGCTCCTTAGGTGTCTTCTAGCATGGTCTTTTTCTCCATCACCTTCATCATCATCCTATCATGACATAATAGAGTACCTGCGACTGCAATACACCCATGATAAGACGACATCAGTCCGATAAACCCCTAGCCTAAGATGCTTCATGAAATCACTTGTTAGGGCTGGAACTGGTGATTGGTTGAGTCACTGACTCAGGGATAACGCAATTCCAGAGGCCAAGGTCCAGCACTAAGGCTTGCGAATGGTCAGGTTCATAGGATTGTGTAGTTGAGGGACTCAAGGACTCAAGCTGGAGGCTTGAGCCTTGAGACTATGCAATGCATAATTTTGGAAGCCTGGGCAGAGGGACTATGCAGTTGAGGGACTCAAGGGCCCAAGTTGGAGGCTTGAGGCCTGAGACTACACAGTACGCAGTTTTGAAGGTTTGGGCTAAGTGATTGCATAGTTGAGGAAATCAAGAGGTTAAGTTTAAGGCTTGAAGTTGCCCAATGCACAGTTTAGATGGGAGAACAAGCTAGGAGATTGTGCAGTTGAGGGGTTCAAGGTCTCAAGCTTGAGGCTTGAAGTTGCCCAATGCACAGTTTTAGAGGGAGAGAAGCCAAGTGATTGCGTAGTTGCATAGTTCAAGAGCTCAACGCTGAGGCATGATGCTTGAGACTGTGCAGTGCACAGAGAAGGTTGGCTGGAGGCAAGGATTGTGCAGTTCTGGAACTCAAGGACTGAGACTGAGCACTGAGACTACGTAGTGCGCAGTTCCAAGAGGCAAGGTCAAGGCTTGAGGGTTCAGACTATGCAGTTCAAGAAGGTTGAGTGAAGTCAAGTTGCCCAGGAACAAAATTTTCCGGATAAGGCTAAGTGTGGGATCAGTGAGGCTCAAGTGAGAAAAGACAATACTAGATCATGATCACACACTTGGAACAGTGGACGACACAACATTGATCACTCAAAAGACAAGAAGAACATGATGCCCTCAATGCAATAGCAATGCACCATACCCTCTCTATGTCCGACACAAGAGATACACTTTGCGACGAAAGTGGCGACACTTGAGCGACAGTGCATGAAACTTTGGGAATGAGTGTAAAACATATCTACATGAATAGTAGGACCCATCAACACCAAAGTTACCCCTTGAAACAAGGCAAAACTCCACTTTACATGATAAGTGACACCTCCCATGCCAAAAGACGACATTTGCTATATAAAGAGAAAAGTGTGAACGACACTTGCAATATGTGAACGACAATGAAAACAACAAATGCCAAAACCAAGATAACATGAAAAGGACACTAATTAGGATGAAAGCAAGTGAGGGCAACAGTCGAAAACATGAAAGTGGCACTTGGGAAAGTGAAGGCGCGCAAAAGCGAGAGTTTGGAAAACTCATTGAAACAAAAGTACAATCACAACCAAAAGTGAGACCTATCAATAAAAGCACGCACTGCTTGTCGGCATCAGTTGATCATTGCACAAGCACAGTCTTGATGGATTGTACAAGCTTGCATAAAAGAATGCGCTCATGAACTTGTTGTAGGCCGAGCATGTGTGAGCAAGTGACTTTGACACTTACAATCCAAGAGGGAGCTCAAGATTAGGATGAAAGCAAGTGAATGCGATAGTCGAAAACATGAAAGTGACATTTGGGAAAGTGAGGGCACACAAAAGCGCGAGTTTGGAAAACTCACTGAAAGAAAAGTACAATCACAACCAAAAGTGAGACTTGTCATTAAAAGCACGCATTGATTGTTAACATGTGTTGATCATTGCACAGGCACAATCTTGATGGATTGTGCTATGCCTGTACAAGCTTGCGTAAAAGAATGCGCTCATGAACTTGTTGCAGACTGAGCATGTGCGAGCAGGTGACCTTGACACTTATAATCCAAGAGGGAGCTCAAATACTTAACAAGGCATCAACCGACCAAGAAGTGACTACAGAACAATCGATCGCAAGATCCTCAGTAGGCTCCAAAATTCAAGTGTAGAAAAAAATTTAGAGGGTGTTTGATGCAACGACAACACTTGGCAACACATTGGTAGAACTCCAGTTTCTCTCCCTTGGTAAACTCTTTGTGCATGGTCTAGTTCTTCAGGGAGTATTGATTCATTCTTCGGATTACCCTGGCTTCCCCACTTACCCCATGCATAAACATAGTCCCCTTCACTTCTTCTTGGTTGAACACAAACATAACACCAACAATATCATAATGTTTCAAGATAAGGCAAGGGTAATATAGCATGCGAGTTTTAGATATTCCGAGTATAATTTTTCGTCTCTAGTGTTGCTTCGCTACCAGCCGGTTTGGAAAATACCCCAGCAGAGTCACTTCAGGAACACAAGCATCTCTCCACTGCTAGCGAGCCTAGGCAGTACCCCGACAGAGTTGCTTGCTTCACCTCCCTGCGCAGGAAGCCTTTCTCTTCTTTCGCCCTTTATTTATTTATTTTATATAGAACTATGCACTGACACTTATTTACTTCATGGCGGAAGAGAGATCCTGACTTATTGAGAGAATATGAGGTTGTCCCTTCAGAGAAGTAGGTGTAAGATATCTAATATAGATTTGCTTGTTTAGATTTTCCCCTTCCTTCTCAACTTGATCAGATCAGCATGAAGAACACCAAAACATAAAGAACCGAGTGTGGGCATGAGGTTTCCAAAATAAACACGGATATCATGGTTCGACACAAAGCTTTCCACACACAAGGATCGTATTTTCCGTCAGAACATCATTGACCAAAGGGATAACCAAGATGAAGAAGAAGGTTTGAGAGTTAACCAAATGTTATAGTGTCACAAAACCCTTTTCTATTTGCCACATTGTCTTTTGAGCCAAAAGGAACATCTTTCATGTGAAGTCTTATTTAACAAAACACAAAAGAAAAGACATAATAAAAAAACAAAACCAAAAGGGAAAATCAAAAGGAGGCTAAACCGAAAACAGAGTGCAAGACAAACGTTAGAAAACACAAAACAAACTATAGAAAACAAGTGCAGGATGAATGTGCAGGTAAACTAATACACAGCTAGACCTACTCCTAAACTAATCGGCTAGAAGGTCAAGGTTACGTATAATGAAATTTCCAATGTAACCACCATAGTTGTTCCCAACCTACATCCACAAAGATAAAACCAATTAAAACAAATATAAAACAATGTGCAAAGAAAAAGATAAGAGTTTGAATAACTTGCACAAAAAATTGAAGGTCTTATTTGTTAGCAGAAAAATGTGTCATAGTCACTACTTCTACCCAACTTGTGATCTTCCCTTCTTGATGAAAATTATAGATAGACAAACCTTGAAAGCTTCTTGTGAATGCACCTTCATTTGTGTCATCCTTCTTAGCAAGCATGAGAAAAGACCGAAAATTGTTATTAGCAAATGGGCTTGCTAAGTAGGATACTTCTAGGAAATCATAGATTAGATCATGAAATTCTAAGCAATCCTCTTTAAAACCCCACAATCTTCGAGAAGATGAATTTTCAATTAGAAGCACATGGTCAGGACGAGAATCTTGTGAGGGAAAATGGATCTGATCATATTTGGTAGGCATGCCAAGATAGTGAAGGCCTGACATAACCATCAGTGAAGGCTGAAGTGCCTCAACGCCTTGACAAGCATCTGAACAGTGAGGAAAGCCATAAAGATTAATTGATGTGAAACAATTTTCATCAAATATATTGGTGGGAAATGATAAAACGAATGACAGTTAATATTATGATCAGATGGACCATTTCTGGCAAGAGATTCTCGGTTAGAAGATAACAAAGTAGATCAGTTTGAACATCTTTACAAATGCCTTCAACAGACGAATCAATGTTGCACGAAGCGCCCCCCCCCCCAAGTTCCAAGCCCCAAAGCGCGTCCTGTAAGGAAGCGCCTAGGAAGCTTCGCCGAAAGCGCCGCTTCTGAAATTTTTGTCGCTTCCTGGAAATTCGGAAGCGTGGTACGGAAGCACCGCTTCTAGTCCTCCGAAGCGTGCTTCATACGGCGCTTCGAGCGTCAGAAGTGTGGTGCTTCCGTACGCTTCCATACGATTCCGGAAAAGCTTCGCGCTGTTTAGAAAATCGCTTTTTTTTTTTAGGTGAGTTTGCTTGTTAGGGGTGGGTCCACTTTGGATTAGGGTGAGGAATGAAGGCAAAAAAATATAAATATAGCAGATGCTCCCTCATGGTAATGTTAAATTCTTAAAGTAAAAGTGACATTCTCCTTTATTTTTCATTTTCATCCTTTTACTTAAAATTTTAACATTACCATGAAATGACTCAGGATGTTTGAGAGTAGTTCTAGCCTCATTGGACTCCATGTGGAGAAAATAGAATTTCATATCCTATTCAAAATTCAACAGACTTAACAGTTTTCAGCTAAGTCACCGGATTCGCCCTAGAGGCCCCTCAAATCGCGAATCCGACACGATTCGGTTCGGATTCGTGTCCAAATCATATGACACGTCGTGTCCTTTTCTGACTCGTCGAATCTGAGGTCGTGTCGCGATTTTCAAAAGCATGTCGCGATTTTGGGAATCGTGTCCTGTTTCCAGGACTCACTAAGCTCAGCGCGGGTATGAAAAGGGCATGTTTTCTCATTAATATTTTCATTTGGCAAGTGATTTGTGCTGTTGGAAAGCGTTTTGGCAGCTTCATGATCAAGTCTAGGCCCTAGTATTGATATGCTATTCATGGTAATGTTAAATTCTTAAAGTAAAAGTGACATTCTCCTCAATCTTCATTTTCATCCTTTTACTTAAATTTTTAACATTACCATGAAATGACTCAGGATGTTTGAGAGTGGTTCCGGCCTCATTGGATTTCATATGGAGAAAGTAGAATTTTAGATTTCATTCAAAATCCAGCAGACTTATCAGTTTTTCAGGATTTTAGGATTGGGGGATTGCAATGTTTCCATTGAATTTTGTCATGTATTAGGGTATGGAACTCGTATTTAATCAAGAGCACCAAATCAGGAGCTTCTGAATATGTCGCTCCCGCTCCCATTTTCGCTCCCGCTCCTTGCTTTCGCTCCCGCTACGAAGTAACACTGTTCCTGATGATATGGGTCTGGACACCAGTGTTGAGTTGGCACTGGCCAACATGGATCTCAATTATCCAGTGCTGGAGCCTGTTAGATTTGATGACTTAGAGGGGTCATCCTCCACACCAGCAGATGCAAAGGCGACTATGGATACAGCGGAGGAGGAGGATGCATAGGAGAGCAATGGGGACCATGATGATGAGGACAGTGATACTGACTCTGACGCTAATTGATGCCTTGAGGCTTGTATACCTGTAGTTCTTTTATATTTTCTATTTCTATTTGCCATTGGCATTGCACCAACACTACCTATGTAACACATTTTGATTTGATGACTTAATGAGAAAACTACAATTGTCAGAGTGTTTATCCTACTATCTTGTAGTTGTAAGTTGTCTTTCAGTTATGAATTATGAATCAAGATTTAAATTTTTAATAGATTTATCATTTATGTGACCAGTACCACTGACATTTATTTGAATTTTGTATGTACTCTGCATGCTAATAGCTATAGATGAAGATCTATGTTTGAAATCAATAAATTTGTATTATTAATTAAAATTTGTGTAAGAAATATAATAATATCTAATTTTTAATATATATATATATATATATTTTTTAATAAAATAATATATAACGTGTCCTAATGTGTCCTGTTCCGGGGGGTCAGCGTGTCCGAATCCGACACCACGAATCTCGAATCCTACGTGTCCCGAATCCCCGTGTCAGGTGACTTAGGTTTTCAGGAATTCAGGATCAATGGGATTGTGGCATTTCATTAGATTATATCAAGTATGAAGGTATGCGATTAGCATTTAATCAAGAGCACCAAGTCCTATATGTACCCTAGTGTTGGTGGTGTTAATTGTTGAACTTCTTTGTCACGCGGCACGCCCTTAGCAAAAAATTACCGTTCAATCAAATCAAAATCATCGATCAAGCATGTTAAGCTTTTTCTACCATATTTTAAGTCTTGAATTAGGTAGTTTGATCAAAATTGGGCAATGTTGACTAATATCCCTAGACAATCAAGGTAGAGGAAAAGGCTAGACAAGAGGAAAAGAATCTAAATTCTAGATGGTTGATGCATATAAATGGTTGATGCTCGAATAATTAATCATTAATGTACAATGGATGCTATATCTATCTTGATTTATGAAAAAATATGCATGTTTTCATGTCTTTACAACTAATTTGGTATTTGGGATGTTTGTTTTGAGTATAAATGCAAAAAATATAAATATACATATATATATATATATATAGCAGATGCTTCGCTTCCTAGATTTTTGGAAAATGATGCTTCTGCGTCCCCGCTTCGTGCAACATTGAGATGAATCATCTTCCTTGCATGACAAATATAACAAACCATTTTCGTGTAACTGGAAACACACTGCACTAGCATCATAACCATCGAAAGAAGTGAAAAGGAATGCCAATACAACAAACCCATGAGACTAGTCAAGATATAGTGAATGAAAAAGAATTTGTTTCACACAATAACTCATGCATTCATTAGCACTCAAGAGGATTTCAGGTGCGATGAAAAACATGATTCGCGATATAACATTCACAAGAACAACCAGGAGTTGCTTATTATGAAATGAATCTAATAGACATGATTCCTTCGACCAAAGATGATCTTTGAAGTAATCGACTTCACAATTCCATGACTCTATGAGAGATACACAAAATTCCAAATCCAAGTTTGATAGTAGAGCCTTGCGTGGAGATAAATCATCTGAAATAGAATCTTGAATCCGACCAGAGACCAAATCTCGAAAGTTCGAAAGACTACATTCGAAATACCAAACATCCTTCAAGAAGGAATTTATATCAAATAAAACCATGCAAGGAAAAGGATTTTGGGAGAGAAACCAAATCTGATTTAGTCCAGGGACCTCACCAGAGTCACCAGAATGTGACATCACCATCAATGGAAGTTGAGGTGCCTCGACTTCCTGGCAAGTCCTGGAATTCTCAAAAAATTGTAAAATCGCATCTTGAAAATTGAACCAGATCACGCATAGTGTAAGGATAGCTATCGCCACTAATTTCAATAATACCACTACTGATCGGATAGTAGCCATCTTCATCACTGATTTGATCAGATTTTACAACTTTAACCACCAAATTACTCAACCTGAAAGATTCTTCCGATCGCAAATTTGAAGATGTATGAATCGAGGAAAGTTCATGAGTAAGCTGACTTGAAGAGTTGCCTTCATGCAAAACAAGAGATGATGAAAGATGGAAAGAATACTCAATGATTTGATTGTTTTCATTTTCATCATGGATACTCTCACCACCTTGTGTCAATTGAAAAGTTAACTCTTCAGATGAAGAACTTGAAGAGCATGGAGTATCTTCATCATAAGTTGATGCATTACAAATGGTAGGGCACAAGGGATAGTGAGATGAAGAAAAAGTTTTGATAAGAACATCTTCTTTGATTGAATCATATTCTGGATGAGAAATCGAAAGATCAACTAGTACACTTGGGCATTCATCATCGCATACATCAACAGAGTCATAATTGTTAGGATTATTGTTTCTCAAGATTTGAGATTGATTAAGCAAATAGATTTCATTCAATTCACAACCGAGATTAGTGGATTGAAAATCAGCCACGAATGAGGAAGTATCATTTTCACACAGAGGATTTGCAAAAGAGAAGAAAGATAGAAAGAATCTTTACCTTCCTACTCTACCTGTGAAATGTGACTACCTTGCACCCGATCACTGCTTAGACTTGAAAGAGATCGATTATGCAGATCAAGGGACAAGGGGTCGTGAAAAAGAGATGGTAAAGGATGACAGTATATGAATTAGATTCAAGATTTAAGTTATGAGCAGTAATATCATCTTGCAGAATGGAGGAGTTAGTATTCACCATAGGCTTCATGATCCATTTCGGGATTTCCTCTATGGGATTTGAATCATGAAAAATAGAAGATGGATGAAAAAATGGATTAAGAATTTGATTTGTAGATTTTCCAACTTTATTATCATCGCAAGGTAGCATCCACATTGGGACTGAAAAGGGAGGAGGACAAAGGAAAAAAGGAATGGTGTATTCTTCCTTTGAAATTAAGGGTGTCTCATGATTTACAAGAGTTGGGGATGGAGAAACACCAAGAGGTTTAGATTCATCGTGTAAAGAGATATGAACCAAACACTCGAACTTTTGTTTAAAGAAATCCCAATTTGTGTCTTCTTCAACAAACTCATAATAGAGGTGAAGGAATCGATCAAAAAAATCATCAAATTCATTAGGCTTCATTCTTAGTTGATTAATCCTTTTATAAAGTTATAAACATCTTAGTAATCATTCCTATCAAATGCTAAATGAAGCTACTTGATGAGGTGTTCAAGAGAATGAATGGAAGCAGGTGGTAGAGTGTGACACGATCAGCTAACTTGACCTTTAAGTGTGAGTCAAAAAAGAATACAAGCCACATCTTCACAATCAATTTCGTAGTATTCATAGAACTTAAGGAAAATAAATGCATGCTCAGCAATGGATGTATCACCCTCACCATCAAAATTGAATTGAGACAAGTCATGAAGAGGCTCATCGGGGATTGAAAGTTCACCAAGGGATAGGTTAGAAAAACACCCCGGGAGTATGATTTAAGGATGAGCCATTTTAGATAAGAGGTTCAAAACAAACTCAACGGGCACAGCTTGTTATCTAGCCCTCCTCCTAGCGCCATTTGATCAGATTTTACAGCTTTAACAACCAGATTACTCAATCTGAAAGATTCTTCCAATTGCAAATCCGAAGATGTATGAATGAGGGAAAGTTCATGAGCAAGTTGACTTGAAGAGTTGCCTTCATGCAAAACAAGAGATGATGAAGGATGGAAAGAATACTCAATGATTTGATTGTTTTCATTTTCATCATGGATAATCTCACCACCTTGTGTCAATTGAAAAGTTAACTCTTCAAATAAATAACTTGAAGAGCATAGGGTATCTTCATCGTAAGTTGATGCATTACAAACGGTAGGGCACAAGGGATAGTGAGATGAAGAGGATGTTTTGATAAGAACATCTTCTTTGACTAAATGAGATTCTGGATGAGACATCGAAAGATCAACTTGTACACTCAGGCATCCATCATCGCATACATCAACAGAGTCAACATCATTAAGGTTATTGGTTTTCAATATTTGAGATTGATTAATCAAATATATTTCATTTGATTCACGGCCAAGATTAGTGGATTGAAAATCAGAGAAGAATGAGAAAGTATCATCTTTGCTTGGAGGATTTTGCAAAAGAGAAGAAAGATATTAGGAATCTTTACCTTCCTACTCCTCTACCCGTGAAATGTGACTACCTTGTACTTGATCACTGCTTAGATTTGAAAGAAATTGATTATGCAGATCAAGGGACAAGGGGTCATGAAAAAGAGATGGTAAAGGATGACAAGTATCTGAATCAAATTCAAGACTTAAGTTATGAGCAGTAATATCATCTTGCATAATGGAGGAGTTATTCTTCACCATAGGCTTCATTAACCTTTCCGGGATTTCCTCTATGGGATCTGAATCATTAAAAATAGGAGGAGGATGAGAAAATGGATTAGGAATTTGATTTGCAGAATTCCCAACTTTATTATCATTGCAAGGTGGCATCCACATGAAGACTAAAAAGGGACGAGAGCAAAGGAAAAATGGAATGGTGGATTCCTACTCTGAAATTAAGGGTCTCTAATGATTTACAAGAGTTGGGGAAGGAGAAACGTCAGGAGGTTTAGATTCATCGTGTAAAGAGATATGAACCAAACGCTCAAACTTTTGTTTAAAGAAATCCCAATCTGTGTCTTCTTCAGGAAATTCATAAAAGAGGTGAAGGAATAGATTAGAAAAATCCTCAATTGATTCATTAAGCTTCATTCTTAGTTGATTAATCCTTTTATAAACATCTTGGTAAGCATTCCTATCAAATGCTAAATGAAGCTCCTTGATGAGGTGTTCAAGAGAAAGAATGGAAGCAGGTGGTAGAGTCTGACACCATCGGCTAACTTGACCTTCAAGTGTGAGTCAGAAAAGAATACAAGCTGCATCTTCACAGTCAATTTCGTAGTATCCACAGAACTTAAGGAAAAGAAATGCATGCTCAACAATGGATGTATCACCCTCACCATCAAAATTGAATGAGACAAGTCATGAAGAGGCTCATTGAGGATTGAAAGTTCACTAGGGGATAGGTTACAAAAACACCCCGGGAGTATGATTTGAGGATGAGCCATTTCAGATAAGAGGTTCAAAACAGACTCAACAGACACAATGTGTCATCTAGCCCTCCTCCTAGTGCCATTTTCTTGACGGTGCTAGAAATTCGTCAACCAAGGGGCTCTATACAATGTGAAGTCCCAATTGACCTCACACCGTTTGGAGTATCAGCTCGGCTGCCATGTATTCTTGTAGATTTTCCTTAGCTACAAAGTTCAGCACAAGAGAGTAATACACACATATCTTCAGATCAGCAAGTGAGTATGCATTGTGAAATGTTTAGTTGTGGAAAATATTAAGGTCCTTCTACTAAAAGGGAAGAGAAAAGTGGGCCCTTCAAAGACAAGTAATAGTACTAATACAGAAAAGACACACAAGCATATGCATAATGAACCATTGATCAACTAGCGAAATAGTTCACAAAGACGCAACGATTGTTAAAGCAAATACAACACACCTTCAACAAAATAAGTACCAAAGCCGCCAAAATAGTTCAATTTCCTTAGTACAGATGAAAACAACAGACATCACAAACATTCAAAGAATAGTCTTACAATATTCACGACATATACATGAAAGCATGATGCTTCAATGCTCTTATGCATTAAGTAAAAGTTACAAGATACATCAAGACAATGAAAACCACTAGCCCCAATAGTGAAGCATTAGAGAAGTCACTTGCTCCTCCAAAACAACTATCTTCCTCTCCAATGCTTGGTAGGAGGAGACAAGGTGAGAAGTCCTTTACATGAGCAATGAGGGTGTATATAAAACAAATGGGGTGACCATTCACATTCCTTATGACTCTTGGACTACCCTCATCACTGTTTGACTTCTCAATGACCTTTCAACTTCCTACATGACTTTTCGTATTACATGGATGACTCTTGGACTTCCATTTTACACTACATTCCTTCGATATTGAATTTACAAAATCCACAAATGATGTGGAAAATAATGACTCATGACAGGACATCACATGACACAAATGACATGGACTGCATAATGATGCAACAGTGCCAAGTTGCCCTTCTTGTTGCTTTTTCTTTAGTGAAAGATGTATCCAATACCTCGTCTTCATGAGAGATATGCTTTGCTCTTCATATCTTCCCTCCAAAGGGTTGTGAATTAGATGAAGTCTTCAGGCGGTCATGATCTTTGGTCTTTTGTTATAATCCAATGTTCCTTCGTCTTCTTGCCTGATGATCATCTTGTCTCCTCATCTCCTTAGGTGTCTTCAAGCATGGTTCTTTCTCCATCTCCATCATCATCATCTTGTCATGACATAATAGAGTACTTGTGACTGCAATCCACCCATGACAAGACGACATTAGTCCGATAAACCCCTAGCCTAAGATGATTCATGAAATCACTTGTTAGGGCTAGAATTGGTGACTGGTTGAGTGACTGACTCAAGTATTGTGTAGTTCCAGAGGCCAAGGTCTGAGATTGAGGCTCGAGACTGCGCAATGCGTCGTTCAAGATGGCCAGGGTCATAGAATTGCGTTGTTGAGGGACTCAATGACTCAGGCTAGAGACTTGAGGCTTGAGACTGTGCAATGCAGAGTTCTAGAGGCCTAGGTAGAGGGACTGCGTAATTGAGGGACTCAAAGGCCCAAGCTAGAGGCTGGAGGCTTGAGACTGCGATGTGTGTAGTTCTAAAGGTCTAGGTTGAGTGATTGCATAGTTGAGGAACTCAAAAGGTCAAGCTTGAGGCTTGAAGTTGCCCAACGTGCAGTTCAAACAAGAGAACAGGTTGGGAGATTGTGCATTTGAGGGGTTAAAGGCCTCAAGCTTGAGGCTTGAAGTTGCCCAATGCATAGTTCAGACAAGAGAACAGGTTGGAAGATTGTGTAGTTGAGGGGTTCAAGGCCTCAAGCTTGAGGCTTGATGCTTGAAGTTGCCCAATGCATAGATTTGGAGGGAGAGCAGCCAAGTGATTGCACAGTTCAAGAGCTCATGGTTGAGGCATGATGCTTGAGACTGTGTAGTACGCAAAGAAGGTAAATTGGAGGCAAGGATTGCGCAGTTCTGGAGTTGAAGAATTGGGACTGAGCATTGAGACTGCGTAGTGCACGGTTCCAAGAGGCAAGGCCAGGGCTTGATGTTTGAGACTGCGAAATGTGCAGTTCAGTAAGGCTGAGTGAAGTCAAGTTCCCCGAGAAAGAAATTTTCCGGGTAAGGCCAAGTGTGAGATTAGTGAGGCTCAAGTGAGCAGAGACAAAACTAGATCATGATCACACACTTGGAGCAGTGGACGACACAACATTGATCACTCAAAAAACAAGAACAACATGATGCCCTCAATGCAACAACAATGCACCATACCTCTCCAAGTGCGACACAAAAGATACACTTTGCAACGGAAGTGACGACACTTATGTGACAGTGCATGAAACTTTGGGAATGAGTGTAAAACATGTCTACATGACTAGTAGGACCCATCAACACCAAATTTGCCCCTTGAAACAAGTTCCACTTTACATGATAAGTGACACTTCCCATGCCAAAAGACGACATTTGCTATATAAAGAGAAAAGTGTGAACGACACTTGTGATATGAAAACGACGGTGAAAACAAAATTAGCATAAAATTACAATTAGATAAAAACTTAATACATAAGAAATCAACTCAAGATATCAATAAAACAACTATAATAATTACACACATGTATAATAAATAAATAATTAACTTTAATTTATCAAAATATTATAAGAATA
>APFE031721195.1:92649-130384 GCA_000404065.3 Pinus taeda | reverse complement strand
TCACAATCTACTACTTTTTGTCATAGATTACTCATTAGACTTGTAGACTTGTGAATTTGAATTTTGAACCTTTTGGCTTGGCGGTGACCAAGGGACATATTTTGTAAACATTATTATTTGAATTTTGGACATGACAAATGTTGACAGTTGCTCACTTGCTAGATAAATCATAATATGCTCTATGTTTTATGTTTTATAATATGCTTAAATGTTTTATGTTTTATAATATGCTTAAAAATTTGATGTATGTTTGTAATAGCTAGAATATAGATGATTTTTGTACATACTAGTAACTACAATGGAATCATGGATGCCATATCTATCTTGATTTATGCAAAAATATGCATGTTTTCATGTCTTCTACAATTAATTTGGTATCTGGGATGTTTGTTTTGAGTATAAATGCAAAAAAATATAAAAATATATATATATAGCAGACGCTTCCGCGGACGCTTCGCCTCCTAGATTTTTGGAAAATGACGCTTCCGCGCTCCGCGCTTCCGCTTCACTCCCGCTTCGTGCAACATTGTCACCGACACATATATTTTTGGTGTTACAATCATTTAAAGAAGAAAACATGGTTTTGTTTTTGGCCATATGATAAGAAGCTCCAGAATCAATGAGTCACTCATGAGAATGAGAAGAAGAAGATACATTTCGTTCATAACCAGACCGAGATGCTTAACAACCACATACAGAAAGTGCTATTCCTGAAGATGAAGTTGAAGTTGAAGAGTGCTCCAAGTGGATGTTATGCTTCTTCATTGTTTCTTCCAAGGCTTCCATCTTCTTAAAGCATTTGAATTCTAAGTGGCCATCACGATTACAAAAGTTGCAATGTCGATTAGTCTTCTTCCCTTTGTTTTTAGTTGCGTTATCATTTTGTTGAGTTGATTTTTCATTGTGAGACTAAAATTGCTTAGGACCCTTGTTTGGTTTAGTACCATTCTTTTTAGGATGTTGCTTTTTAGGATTCTTTGAACTTGGTTGTTGCTGGGTTGCTAAGGTTTTCTTAGAAGAGTTTCCAATATTAAGAAGACCAAGATGTAAGAGTTTTTCTTGCTCTCTTATTAAAGAATCACAAAATGCATCAACTTGTAGGCTTGTCCTTGACAAATAAAGGCTTCTCTAGTAGAATGTAAGGTGGAAACAAACACAGAGTCGGTTGATCCTAACTTAGTAAGAATGGAACAGATAAAGCCACCATCTTCATTTCTAACCTTAACACCTTCCAAGAGAAATCTAAGGGTCTTGAACTTGGACAAAAAATCTTCAATCAAAGAAAAATTATTGAGGTCCAATGTAAGCAACAAATTTTCGAGTCGATGGGCTATAATTTCATTTTTAATTCCAAAAACATTGTTGAGCTTTTTCATTGCTTCATCGGAGGTATCAATTTTTGTGATATAGAATCTAAGGTCAAGAGAAATAGACATCCCTATCAACCCACATGCTTCATTTTGCTTACTTTCCCAATTGGCTTGCTTATCTTCATCTTGAGATTTAGACTCTTGGCCTGAGGCTATTCTATAAAGACCTTTACTTCTAAGTAAATCCACCATGTAGGATAGTCATTGGAAGTAGTTGGTGTTGTCAAGAATAACTAGGCATGGACTTTCCATTTTAAAAGAAACTGAAGCTATATACGTTGAAATTTAGTGTTCAAATGGAAAGATCTCGAAGGCCAATTAAAAAAAAAAAACGGCTCTGAAAACAGCTTCCGAATGAAGAAGTTATGGTTTTTTGAAAAAAGTTGTTGAAGATGCCAACGAACCACGTGAATGTTTGGAAGTTGATGATAATGTTATATTCAAAAAAAAAAAATACCCCCTTCCAAATTTAATCTAATTAACTCACTTTTAAAAAAAGATTACTTTATGTGACCTACTTTTATAAATAAGTAAAAGTCACTTTTACAATGGTACTTTATGAACTATCCACTAAATTGTAACTTAAATAGAAGATAAATTGACTTTAGAATTTTAAGTGACTCACCTTTTATAATGGGTGAGAACACTTTTACATAAAGTAACTTTAAAACACAAGTTACATGTGCTTTTTGAAAAAGTAATTCAACAAAAAGAAAGAGTTGAACCCAAGACCTCTATTCTCACAAAGTAACTTTAGACCAAGTGAGCTAGTTTAAAAGGTTAGTAATTGTTGGAAAGAAGAAAGGGGTTTTTTTTGCTCACTGAAGCTTTGGGGTGCATGCTTACTTAAAAAAACCTTTTTCTGCCAGCAAAACCAAAAAACAACCACACAAACCAAATGAACAAGCAAAAGTATCCAAGCCTTTCGGCTTAGAGTTAGATTTGGCTGGAAACTAGATACTTTCCTCAATGTTTCTGATTTTCTGAGATCAGGCTCAGGCGCGGTAGAAAAGAGCATACACATGAGAAAAATCCTTTCTTTTTGTTTTTGGTTTACCTAGATCGCACAGAGTCGTGGAGAAAAGAGCATACGCAAAAATGAAAGGTATAGATATGGTAATAAAAAAATTTATAGAGGACTATAAACCAACATAAACAAAGAGATAAATAACTATAACTACAAATAAAGAATGTATACCTTCAGATCTTAAAAATGACGTAGCTAGAGCTACTGGAAACATTTTCGCGTCAAACGAAAGGGGTTCCTCACTGGAACAGATGCTTCTAACACAATAGAGCAGTCCTCTCGGCCCAAATGTGGTAAAAAAACAATAGATCTATGAAACGACAGTCGAATGTAGTTGTACAGGCTTCAGATTTGGATCACCAACAGATGCGGCCCTCAAATAGCTCTGATACCATGTAGGAATTTACAGGGTAAGTTCCTCAGATAGAACACCGCTCACAAACAAATCACAAATAAGTACACTAGTATTCTCTAGTATTCTTGATGTGGTTAAAATCCTCAAAGATGGAAATAGTCCACGGCCTAAGCCAATGTGGCCACTTCAGGCAATTTATTAATATAAAAAGAAAGAAAATTTACGTAAGCTTCTCTCATAAACAGTCACTAAACAAATGACCCTCCATGTTCTTTAAATAGAGATCATGGACCAATTGGGTGCTAAGCCACAGCTCAAGTGTTGGTAATACAGAGGAGAGAATGAACTGTCGGATTACTTCAAGTCTAGAACATATTGTGACTGTCGAATTGTAAGTCACAAAAAGTACATACTAAAGAAACACACTTTACCTAACTATACACTAGACCAACTTATACTTAATTATTTCCTATGTGTCGGAATATCCTAACAGGATCATATGCTCTAGGGTGAGCACATGTCCCCTACTTGGAACTAGACATTACCCACAAAAAATTGGCTAACCCCTAGGAGAAAATTTTCTCCTTGTTTGATAGCCAGTTAGCCAGTAGCACCATGATGATCAATACATAACACTATGCCAGAATTCTCCACCTATTTCTCCGATCAAATTTCTCTCCCATCTGGCATTTTCTTTTGAAGGAAGGAGGGTCATCTATCTGCAAGTACTCTACCATTCTTGCAATCATGTGCTTTCATTTAATGTTATGGGCATATTAATATGTATCACAGGGAAAATTTGATGTTGATCTCAATTGTATTCTTGTTCCCACACTTCACCTAGAAGGTTAGTCTTTGATTCTAGTCTAGTGGACCTCCTCTAAGGCCTTAGGGTTTAGGAAAGGCATCGTTAGGGAGACACAAATTGATATAGTGTGTCCAAGGTAATCCATACTTACAACTTCCCATCTCTCCAATTTATCCATCTCCATTCTTTGGGCTTGCAGTGATTAGACCTTGGGATTGTCACCCTATATCCACATCCTTGAGTCAACACCCAAAAACATGGCCCCAGAGGTTGATGTATGTAAAAGAAACTTAAAATCATATAAATCCACAATGAAAGAAAATGTAAAATGCAAAAGACGGCTAGGACAATATTAGCACATGGTAAAAAGCCCAGCATGAGCTCTAACCCCCTCATTAGTCATCACATAAGTAACATGACATGTCCACCCCACCCCTCGTGTCACATATTTCACATGTCATACATGACACATGAATGACACATGTCTAACACAATTTTGACTTGTGTCATGTTTGTAGGACATGAGTTTCACTGGTATCGGACATGAGCCCTTCTAGTGTCCCAAAATTTGGACACCTGTCCAATGAAAAAAGCATCTTTATATCGATTTATTGCCTCATTCTCACTCAATTCAATCACAGGTTTAGAGCTCTTAAAGGCTTTGGGGTGCAGCTAAGGGTGATTAAGAAAACTTAGAAGGGATTCCAAGTGTGTTGGGAAATGGATTCTCCATGCCCTAAAAATGTTATGCAATTAATGGTAATCGTAATTCTTAAAGTAAAAGGAGGAAAATGAAAGATAAAGGACTTTAATTTTTGAAATTATCGTTAATTGAACGATGATGTTTGAGAGTGGTTATGACCTCATTGAATTCCATATGGAGAAAGTAGAATTTTAGATCCAACTCAAAATCTAGCAAACTTATAGTTTTCAAGATTTCAAGATTGGGGGCATTGCAACATTTCCATTGGAGTTTGTTATGTATGAGTGTACAGAACTAGTATTTAATTAAGAAACCAAGCCCTCGATGTACCTCGATGTTGGTGGCATTGATTGTTTAACTCCTCTATCATGGCCCTAGTAAAAATGTCCATTAAACAAAATCTCGTTTTGACATGTTAAGTTTTGTCTCTCTTATTTTAATAATTAGAGGGTGATATTGATGATGAATCCCAATATAGGCAATGATTTTGATGATATGTAGTACTAGTTATTTGTTGTAGCATGATTTTTTTTTGGGTTGTACAAACCTTTGAGGGTCTCTTTATTGATGTATTTTTGGTTCAGACACTGATTGCACTCAATGTTATTTTTGATATATGCATTAGTTGTAGGATTGAATTTGTACCATCATCATGTAAAAGTTCTATATATATCATATTTTGTGTAATTCACTAATGTGTTGTATTTTTTAATATAATACATTTGATGTGTCCTCATGTCATGTGACATAGGTCATCACTCAATACCTTAACATTTCGTGCTTCATTTGACAAAAGGAACTCTTGAAAGTCCCAAACCCGATGAGCGAGAAACTACATCTTAAGGGGGTGTTGAAAAAATATAAAAGCAAGCTTGGGCTCCTAAGCTATGCACCAATTAGAGACAATTCATTAAAGTAAAAGACACACCAAAGGGGTGCAAAAACTAAGACAGAGGAAAGTGGTAATTTATGCCACCACAATTGCTCCCTCTTTACATCTATACACCTAAGATTCTAGACATCTTTCCCTCTCCGTGTGCATCATTATCACAAACACCTATGGATTGATGGGCTAACTTGGGACATGTCACTCTGTTGATTTTTGAGTAGCTTGGGAGGTACTCCAAGCCCTAGGGATCAGGTTTTGGATGGCAAAGCGCCACAAGAGTCACTTGTGGGCTTGGAACCCAAGGTAGGGGTTTTGCACCCATCAAGATTTGGGCCAAAACCATGAGCACATTTCAACATGTGGTGGATGAGGATAATAGCTCTCGGCGAGACGAATCTAACACAATGAGAATCATCTGATCCTGAGTTGTAGAAATGGAGATATGAATTATTTAAGTTAATGGCTGGGTTTGCACATGAGGAGTCTAGGTCGGCTTGGTGTTAAGAAGACATATGACAGTTGTTCAAGCTCTATTATGACGTTTTAAGGATCCCTCCTTATGTGTATATATAGGAGGTGGAGTGGAGACATTTCCTCATCCAAAAGTGCAACACATCACATGTGAGGAGCTCATTGGAGGAGAGGATATCTCTGTTTTGGGTTGCAGGCAAGAAGGACAGACCAGTGAGGTTTTGAAGGATTGTTTGGACCTCTTCTTGGTGACTGAAGTGCAGAAAAGGAGGCTCGAGGTACTATTCTAGAGGGTCGAGGCAAAGGAGCTATGTTTCAAGTCTGTGTTGAGGGAGTTAAGGGTGGACATACCCTTGGAAAAGGCAGTGGCAGCCCTAGAGGAATGTTGTGGGTAGGCCATAGGCCTTACCAACCTCAAACAGGGTGTGCATAGGACAGTTTTGGGGTTGGTTCATGCCCATATCAGCAAAGTTGGTGAAGGGGAGACTTCCAAGGGTACGTCGTAGCATTTAAGGGTTGTTTGGGTGATTGTTTGAGGGTTGTTGCAGAAGTCTAAGGTGCTCTAACCAGTCACTTTCATAACAACAGCAAAGTAGACTTGGAGCAACAGTTTGTGTCATGTGTTGGGTCATAGTTGTGACCAATTTTGGATCAATTTGTTTAGCAGCCTATGGGTGCCATTTGGAGGACCTTTCATGGAGGTCAAAAGTCCATCCTAGGAGGAGCACTTGCAATGAAGTATTGGGAGCCATTGATCTGGTGGAGGGCAATGTGTTGGCTACCCAAAGTAGCCCTAGACTAGCAGTCTTGAAGTGACGGAGATTGCTGAAGATTGGGTGAGGTTTGGAGCCTTATGAGTAGCTCTTTGATGGATGAAAGAGGCTACTAGAAGGCAGATCGAAGCTCAGGTATTGGCCAGCATAGAGAGCAGATTGGATCAGCTTGTGTACATGCAGCAGAAGTGACTTGCAACAGTGTTAGGTGGCAGCCCTCTTGGAGTCTCGATGTCTTGTCCTTTGAAGGACTAAGGGGCATCTAGTGAGCAATACGGGAGCGAAGGACCAGCAGGAAAAGATACGACATAGAAGATGCAATAAAGATTGTCATTATATCTTGTATACCAAACGCTGTTGTATTATTCAGATTTGGTTTAATATAACAAAGATTGGGTTGTACATTATTGTACAATTTTGTTAAAAATTGTGTGTACTTGTGCATATGTGACTTACTGCTTTATATTTTCCACCGTGCAAAGTAGTTCCTGTTGAGATTCTTGGTTTGGTAGCGTCAGAGATATTAAGATTCTAACCTGGACCCAAGATCGTGAAAATTCAACATGGTATCAGAGTTTGTCTGAGCTACTTTCGAACTCAGTGAATCAAAGTTGTGCACAACGAAGTACAACTTAAAAGGGAGTTGGTCACATTGTAGGTGACAATGCCGAAGTTACAGGCTAGTACCCGGTATGAGGACAAGTTGGAAGGATCGTCCAACTATAGTTCATGGAAGGAAAGGATCAAGTTGGTCTTACAGGTCAACAAGATCTAAGAGTTCACCGAGAAAGCCATCAAGAAGCCAATTGACCCAAAGGAGTTGGAAGTCTATGAGGATTTGGATATGAGGGCGAGATTGATCATCCTTGGTGTGAAGGGTTCCCTAATACCTCATCTATATGGGAAGAACACTGCACATGAGATGTGGATGGCTCTTTAGAATTTGTTCCAGAATAAGAATGAGAACCAGATATTGGTATTGGAGGATAAGTTGAAGTCCACCAAGATGATAAAGGGTGAAGGAGTAACTCGTATCTAACGAGATTGTCTCAAGTCAAAGATGAGCTTGTTGTTGTCGGTGTGACTATTTCAGATGGAGATATGGTGAGGATTGCCTTGAAACGGTTCACCGAGGAATGGAAGCCCTTCATCAAAGGGATTGTTGCCAAAGAGAAATTGCTAAACTGGAATAGGCTATGGGACGACTTCATTCAAGAAGAGTTGTGAGACAAGGATCTTCATTCAAAGAAGAAGACTTTCGATGATGACGTGGCACTTGCAATGTGAATGAAGGGTAAGCAAAAGAAGGACTTGAGTAAGGTCAAGTGTTTCAACTTTGAACTGTGGCAAGTTGGGTCATTTTTTGTCGAGATGTCTGATGAAGAAGAAGGGAGATGACAAGAAGAAAGGAAAGAAGGTCGTCGGTGTTGCCACTTTTGTTGAAATAGATGATCTTACCAGGAGATTGGAGGAGGATGACTTTGCTATGATCTCTCATTTCTCGCAAGGTACTATCGATGAGGATGGATGTTCTGTGGGCAATGGTGCGACGAAACATATGACAGGGTCACAGGAGGTTTTTGACACTCTAATTGAATGGGACTCGAAGTTGCAGATGGTGTTGGGCAACAAGAGTCAGAAGGAGATCCGAGGATCAGGAGTTATGCCATTCAGGATGGAGATAGGACGAGTGATGCGAGGTCCACAATGCATTGTTTGTACTTTGTACCAAGGCTCAGATATAGTATAATTTATTACTCGATGATCGAGAAGAAAGGGTTTCAGGTCTTGTTCCAGCATGGGAAGGCAAGTCTTAGGCCTACAGGCTCTAGCTCCGTTGGTATTGTGCTTGGAGTTAGAGAGCATGGTCTATATAGGCTGACGGGCAAGCCTATGGATCATGAGAAGCAGGTGCAAGTTCCAAAGAAGTAGGTGCATGTGTGGACTTCAGAGGAGAAGGTACAAGTTCCTGAGAAGAAGGTCCAGGTTCTAGAGATTCAGAGGGAGTCGAGTTCGAGAGGGAGCTTGCAGGTTCAGAGGGAGACATTGCAGCCCAAGAAGAGTGCATGGTCAATAGGGAACAAGAGTGCTCCCACAACTTCCAAGAAGGAATCATGGAAGGATTGGAAAGCAATACAAGAAAAGAACAAGAAGCAGGGTGCTTCCAACAGTGACAGTGACACTTCCGAGAGAGGCATAGTTCACAAAACAGGGATTTGTGCGATTGTGAGTGCTAAGAGTTGGGAAAGTGTTGCGAGTAGTGATGATGATGATGAGTTCCCTCCTAGTCTTGGAAGTACCTCCCTCGCTAAGAGGGAGTGTTGATTTTTGAGTAGCTTGGGAGGCACTCCAAGCCCTAGGGTTCAGGGTTTGGAGGTCAAAGCACCACAAGAGTCACTTCTGGGCTTGGAACCCAAGGTAGGGGTTTTGCACCCATCGAGATTTGGGCCAAAACCATGAGCACATTTCAACCTGTGATGGATGAGGATGATATCTCTCGGTGAGACAAATCTAACACAACGACAATCATCTAATTCTGAGTTATAGAAATGGAGATATGAATTTTTGAAGATAATGGTTGGGTTTGCACATGAGGAGTCTAGGTCGGCTGGGTGTTAAGAAAACATATGATAGTTTTTCAAGCCCTATTATGACTTTTTTAGGAGCCCTCCTTATGTGTATATATAGGAGGTGGAGTGGAGTACATTTCCTCATCCAAAAGTGCAACATGTCACATGTGAGGAGCTCGTTAGAGGAGAGGATAACGTTCTTTTGGGCCGCACGCAAGAAGGACAAAGCAGCAAAGGGTTTGAAGGAATGCTTGGGCCTCTTCTTGGTGACTGAAGTGCAAAAAAGGAGGGTCGAGGCACTGTTCTAGAGGGCTGAGGTAGAGGAGTTGTGTTTCAAGTCTGCGTTGAGGGAGTTAAGGGTGGATAGACCCTTGGAAAAGGCGGCTGCAGCCCTAGAGGGTTGTTATGGGTAGGTCACAGGCCTTACCAACCTCAAATAGGGTGCGCATGCTGCATAGGGCATTTTTGGGGTTGGCTCATGCTCATATCAGCAGCGTTGGTGAAGGGGAGACTTCCAAGGGTAGGCCACGACATTTAAGGGTTGTTTGGGTGACTGCTTGAGGGTTGTTGCAGCAGTCTAAGGTGCCCTAACCAGCCACTATCATAACAGCAGCAAAGCAGACTTGGAGCATCAGTTTGTGTTTTGTGTTGGGTCATAGTTGTGACCAGTTTTGGATCAATTTGTTTAGCAGCCTGTGAGTGTCATTTGGAGGAGTTTTCGTGGAGGTCAAAAGTCCACCCTAGGAGTACAACTTATAATGAAGTATTGAGAGCCATTGATCTGGTGGAGGGCAGTGTGTTGGCTACCCAAAGTAGCCCTAGACTAGCAGTCTTGGAGTGACGGAGATAGCTGAAGATTGGGTGAAGTTTGGAGCCTTATGAGTAGCTCTTTGATGGACGAAAGAGGCTAATATAAGGAAAATTAAAGAGCATATTGATCAGCCCATGTACATGCAATAGAAGTGACTTGCAGGAGTGTTAGGTGGCAGCCCTCTTAGAGTCCCAATGTGTTGTCCTCTGAAGGACTAAGGGGCAGCTAATGAGCAATAAGGGAGCGAAGGACCAACACGACAAGATACGACATAGAAGCTATAGCGAAGATTGTCATTGTATCTTGTATACCATAGACTATTGTATTATTCAGATTTGGTTTAATATAACAAAGATTGGGTTGTACATTATTGTACAATTTTGTAATTGTGTATACTTGTGCATATGTGATTTACTACTTTATATTTTACGCTATGCAAAGTAGTTCTTACTGAGATTCTTGGTTTGGTCGCGTTAGAGATTTTAAGATTCTAACCTAGACCCAAGATCGTGGAAATTCAACACACTCCCCTTGGTGATTAGAAACACCTAATAGGGTTGTCAGCCTAATCATCCCTAACGTAAGTGAAGTAATTTGTTTATAGGTCTTCATCTAGTTATACATTTGAAGGTAAATTCCGTGTGAAGTATTCTTGTGCCCATAGCATTAGCTACGGTCCACTATGATGTTGTAATGATTTGTGTCTCAAATGATGTTGATCTCACTTGATCTTGAGAGGTTTGTGTCGGGTGGTGTTCTCACAGCAACAGTGATCTCTTCAACATTCTTCGACGCCACTCCATACCATGATTTTCTCCACTCTAAGAGTAGAGATGACCTCGATGCTTTAGCATTGTCCATCCATAGATGATCATTGGGCTCTAAAATGATTCATTGTGGTACTACATCCCCTCATGTAACTCAAGATGTTGAAACGTTGAGTCTTAGAGGCTGAGATATTGGGCTAGTTGATGATGTGCCCATATAGACCCAGGATGCCCCCAAGTTGGCCTTGACCACACTTGATGGATGTTGCTTCTTCCAGAGTCAAGATGAGGATGATTTGGCTTGGGAGGGCTAACACATTCTCCTTTTACCCCAATGCTTTGGTTGCATGATACCATGTCACTCCCACAAGTCCTAGAAGGGTGATGTCTGTTTCTTTATGGAAGACATCATGGTTGAGGAGGCACTTTTTGGAGATGTACCCATGCATTTTTAGGATTTCTTGGAGCAAAGAGCACTCATTAATGTATTCATCACTTACTTGATGGATCTTGATAATTTCTAGGGGATACTATCATGGTGGAACTGGAAACATTTATTTCACACACGTGTGGACTATTTTTCCCATTTTTTCATTTTGTTGAGCTATTTTAAGGTCAACTTGTGACATTCTAGGCTTGTTGAATGCTCAAGTGAACTTTTTGGGAGTTTTTCTTGTAAAATTGAGAAAGACTCATGAGTCATGACCATATGGAAAGACATACGTGCACTCGCCATGGGTTGGACTAGCCCCTAAATTGGTGATATCCCCTACAAAAGAAAGGCTTGTCTAAAACCAAGAGTCTTCATATAAGCCCATCAGAAGTCCTCCAATCCTATCAAAGATGAAAGAAACAAGGAAGAACTCAAAGTGACCGGCCATGGTCCGACCCAACAAGTTATAAGACACCTGAGACAAGCCCTCTCATGGTTGTTACATGGCTTGAACCTATGACCTTGGACTTACAACGGTACAAAAATGTTGCAATGAATGTATAGATACCCTGGCTAGTATGAGGGGTAACAGACTCTATCATTTCTTCGTCGTGGTTTACACACATAGACCAAAGCACCTTAGGAGATGTTTACGAGGGGGGTAGGATTAGTCCATGAAAACCATTTTTTAGAGAATGAGTGCCTCGAGTCTGGGACATCGGTAAAGACGTCATTCACCCCCATATAGGATATTCTTATCAACATGTAGAATAAGAATTTCACACCTTTCCATTGCATGACTCACTTGAAGAATCCCAAATATAATAGTAATGATTGCATCAATGGTGGGCCTTCATGTAGATTCCCTCCTCAAATGGATGGAGAGATTTTACAATGTAGAAAGAAAACATTTAAAAAGAGATATTACAACAAAGCATCGCTTGATGAGGTGGAGGAGGGTTTCACAAAGTTTTCCATCAACATTGGGAGATCTATAGGCTATGACATGATCAAAGATAGTGGTTTAATAAGCATTGTGCTCAGTGAGCAACTCATGGGGCAGCATGCCCTATTCTACAACATTTCATCATGAGGCTCCCATCTAAAGTTACTTTATCCTTTTATTGCATGAGGAACTAAACCACATATGCCTTAATTTGCATTTGGCATTCACATTTTGACTAATAGTACTAAATTACTAATGACTCGGAACCTATGTAATACATTTTTCTTTTGATCATCTAATGAAAAAACTGCAATTCATGGTTCTAACTTCTTATGTGTTTGTCATTTGATCATCATTGATGTTGTAACTAGTTGTATCATCATTTGCAAAGGTTCTAGTTTCTAAAAATGTTGGATCTTTATGTCTAGATTTCATGTATGTTATATAATTTGTAATATATGTTGATTTTTTGTAGCTCTAAGAGGTATTCGCACATGGCCTAAAAAATTAAATAAAATTATTTTCGAGGTCTCCAAGTTGGCCTAGGAAGTCAAGTCAGCTCATACGGTGAAAGGGTGTGTCCCTTGGGTTATTTAACCCCCATTTGATAAGTATATATAGATGATGTGACATCTCATTTTCTCAACCAAACAAAAGCAAGTCTTCTCTCTCTTCATCTATTCCTTCTATCATTCAAGGAGGCCACACATGAGAGAAAAGGACGAATTTGACTAACTTCTCATGGTCGCATGTGTGAGACATTGAATAAGTCTAACCGCACCAAGTTGACTGAGTTTATTAGTGGTTTCACTGAGCTATTTGACTAGGTGTTCACTGCATAACCGGGCAAGTTTGACCACAAAACAAGGCACAGTTGACCACAAGTTTGATTGCAGGTGTTGAAACCAATGTGGAAAAAGTCGAAGTTAGGATTAATTCGACAAGGGTCCAAAAGTTGAAAAACTCGTTACAGTCGGGAGTTTTTTGAAAAAGTTGGCAAAATTAAAAAAACACAAAATTATTCATTTTTTTTTTTAACATCTAGAGTATCCACAACATCAAATAAATGCATTTCCACATAAACATGTAAAGAAAGCTAATATATAATATGTATATGAAGTCTAGTGCTACATCACATATCAAAATAGTGAATCAACTCCTGAATTTTGAGTCCTGTCTAAGTCTCAACTCTCAAGAGTCAAAATATCAACAAAAAAATATAATAAATGTATATCATGAGTCATCTAAAAGTCATCAAGTAATCAGTCACTGAGATCCTCTTCCCTTTTTAATTTTTGTTTCCGCTAATTGTATTAAGAAATAAGTCATGCATTTATTCAGTAGATTGTAAACTACTTGGGTAATAGGGTGTCAAGTGGTAGGTCCAATGAAACTTAACAGTGAGTATCACAGTAGATGTGAAAATTAACGCTTGGTGACTCCAAGCTACTTATTTTCTGAGAAAACAATAGATGTCAGATTACTAACCTAGCCTTGGCATCTATTATTCAAAAACTCTTGGAGGTAAAATCCACTTTTGATACATAACCTTTCCCCACATTTACAAGGAGCTCACCACCAAAGAAGATTCCCTTTCAAAATGTGGTCTGATTGCAGGAAGGATATCTTTGTTGTCAAAATATTTCACAGGTACTTTGTTCCTGTCTGAAAAATGGGTTCTTTTTTGAGGCATTGGTTTTGTTTTTTTTGGACAGGTTGTTGTTGTTTGATCTTCATGACCACCTCTTTGTTGCTTCTTCTGGAAGCATTCAACAACTATAACAATGTTTTTGATGGTGTTGGGTTCTTTCTACGGAAGACTGTTGTATGCCTGTCCTTTTGGTACTTTTGTAATCTTTTGCAGGGACAGTGGTTGTTAGCGTCTAGATCACTGAAAGCCTGAAGGCTTACCCAGTGTATACTTTGCTTTCTAACTAGAAATATGAAGTATAAAGATTTGTTTTTCCTTGGAAAACAAAAACATATCTTAACCTCAAAACTAACAAATTACAAATGAGACTGCTATGCTCACAAGAAGTATGACAAACAATACAATGCAATAACTTTGAAAATGCATGGATGGAAGCTTCAACTTATAGTTTTTTCACCTTCGCGGCCTCTTTATCTGCGGCCTAGGATGGGAGGCCGACTTTTTGGGTCGACCTCCGATTAAATCGAGAGTATAACAAAAAAATCGCGATTTTTTCCATTGTGAAAAAGTCACCAAAAAGTCGGGGGATTAAATCATTTAGTTCAAAATATCACGTTTTTAGGATTAAATCGTGATTTTTTCAAACTTTTTCCACACTGGTTGAAACAGGTCCAAGTTGACCGCAGACCATTGATCGCAAGGCTGAGTTTGACCAAGTCAACGTTTGGCTACAGATTTGACTTTTGGATGGTTTGACCCAGTGTTACTTGAGAGCAGGAGCGAAAACGAGTGCAAGAGTGACATTTTCAAAAGCTCCCGGTTTGGGAGTGAATCCCGGAGCGATATATATATATATATAATATATATATATATATATATATAATATATATATAGATATATATATATATATATATATATATATATATATATAATATATATATATAATATATATATATATATTTTATATTTTGATACATATATGCCAACAAAAACATGTAGAATGATGAATTAGATATAAAAAAACATAGATTGATCATTGAACCATATAACATCAATCATCTAGAAGTTATAATCTTCATCAGCCACGTCCACAAGTTAGTAACATATAGCGTATTGAGTCTCGTGAATCATGATTCATCAATCTTAAAGTTTCAACTTCAAGCTTTCAAAATTGAAAATTCAATATATAACATTTATCATCATTGATCACCAAAGTTGTACTTGTAAGCTAAGTTTAAACTTTAACCATTATAAAAAATAATATCTAACATGAAATGAAATGTTATAAAATGAATTATGAAATGAAATGAAACAACTTTCACAAAGCATCATATTCATAATTCAAAATCATTACCAATGAGTTATAATTGCCAACTTCAAACTTCAAACTTAAATTGTCACAGTCATATATTGTTTACAAAAATATCATTATGATATGAAAGAGTCAAGACTCAACAGTTATGAAAACTAATAGAAACTAGAAAAGACAAGTAAACTGTAAATCTATTATCTACTACATGTGGCCCTTGCCACGAGAAGTGTCTGAAGTATGAGCAGGTCATGGTGGTCTTCTAGGAGTTTCCTCCCGCACAGACCGACGACCAGAACCAGAAAGCACATGCCCTCCACATGATGGTGTAGATGGAGGCAGCGACAGCAAAGGAACAAGACTTGGAACTCGAGCACTACTACTGGATGGTGGAGGTGGCATGGTTGTTGCTTCATCTTCCTCTCTCATAAGTTTCGCTTCCAATTATTCAAGATATATAGTGCCAACCTCCAAATTATCATCCTCTGGGTGGTTGTCCCAAATTTTATATGTTGGATCCTCATAACCCCGATCACAGTAATGACTCAACAACCTCAAGTTGTAGTGCACATAAACCAAGCTTTCTACCTGGTTTTCATTGAGTCTGTTTCTTTTCACATTATGTATGAAGTTGTAGGTGCTCCAACACCTCTCTGCAGAAGAAGTATTTACAACTTGTGAGAGAACTTTTTTTGCCAATTTTGGCAAAAGTCCATGGCGGCCATATGATTCCCACCATGTGAGAGCATCAAATCTATCTCTATCTTCCATTGCATGAAAGGTACCAAACAAACCAGTGCCACTGAAGTATCTGCCTAATTCAAGGCACACACTAGCACATTCCTCCCTGTCAAGTATCAACTTTTCTAATGCTTGCAAATATCTTGTAGATACCTCTTCATCTATATGGGTTTGACCCCAACCCCACCCCCTGGTGCAGGTTGGCCCAACCAAGATGTATAGTATTTTGGCGTAAGGATATACGCCAAGCAATGTAGTGGAACATTAAGTTTATCCCACCGTATACACACACAATCGTGAATTAGTTTATACAAGTTGGGATCACTGTTATGAACAATATCTTTTATTTGCCCCAACATGGTATCCATCTGCTCATACACCTTGCCAATCATTGGTTTATCTGTATCTGCAAACCGAATCATGTGATAAATGGGCTTGGTGAAATCCAATACTTGCCTCACACGTGCCCAAAACATACCATCAAGAGTAGCCTCCTCCACCTGTCCAAAACCTTGCCTATTAGCTACATTTGTAGCCCTTTCCTTTAATACCTGCCAGTGTGGACTTGATACCATGCTAGCCAATGACTCTCTTGCCTTCAAAAGGCGCCTGAAGGTGAGGTAATAGCTACCAAATCTAGTCCTTGTAATCTTCACAACTCCAATCTTGAGTGACTGCAGAAAAGGCCATGGGTATTGATATGATTTGTAATAAATTTTATCATTTGTTTGCCTCTCTTGTACAAATCACCAATCCATTTGTATTGTTTGTTTTTGTTCTTAACAATATGATGCATCAAAAGGTTTATTGTGTGAACCAACCACCCAGACCAAAATATGTTGGGGTATTTATCTTCAATAATTGCTCCCACTTCCTTACAATTAGGAGCATTATCAGTGGTGACTTGGATGACATTGTATGGCCCAATATGGTCAATTGTTTCAAGTAATGCTTCTGCAATGTTGATGCCGGTCTTGAATTTGTTTAAGTAATCATATGTTGAAAGAAAGATGGCACCACTAACAGACACAGCAAGAACATTTATCAATGGCTTATCTTTTACAATTGTCCATCCATCAGATACAATGAACACCACATGGTCAGTCCAAGAACTTGTCATTCTATTCAAAGAATGTGATATTTTTGCTTTTTCATGATCAAGTCCAACGGTTCTTGCCTTGTCATACCCAGGGCTCTTGTATCCTTTAGGGGCATCATTTATGGCGAAAACCATTTCGTGCCAATAAGGTGAGTGAAGAACATTGAATGGTATCCCACATGCATAGAGAAACCTGTAAACTTTTGAATCCACATCATTCCTACACCCTTCATCAAGGAAACCTAATATGCTTCTATGCCTTAAACCTGGTGACCCTGTGCCTCCATATCCACTGCCTTGGGAGGATGCTAATGGAGTTCTTTGTGCATGTGATTGTGAGCTTGGTTCAAAGAAACCCTTTGATTTTTTAGACTTGTATTGGGCTTCCTCCTCTTCCCTTATGTATTTGGCTCTATCTGCTCCTGACACACCTGAACAAGTTTTGATTCCTATTTGTTTATCTCCATCCCATGGCGTTTTCCCGCAGAGGTTCTTTCTGGCATGGGTGTATGAACCTATGTAATTATTGTTGCATTGGGGGCAATGAAATTTAGTGGTTCCACCCCATTTCCCTGCTTCAAGCCTATTAACATATTTCCACAATGGAGTTTGGCCTTGTTTAGTTTTCTGAGCTGACTCATGTTCACTCTCCTCCAGCTCCTCCCACCGGGGTTTTCATCAAATCCACTATGACGCCCTTCTTCAACTGCTTCTTCATTTTCAACCCTCATTTTTCTACTCTCCAACACCATAATAACCAAAAAAGGAACCAAGAAGAAGTAAATGCCAAGGAAATATAACCATGATGTTTGAATCTGCAAAAAAATGGAATGGGAATGGGAGAAAAAAAAATTATTTAAATTTTATTTATTTAGTAATGATTCATGAACTTAAAAAAAAAAAATTGATAGAACCTACCTCTTTGGCCTCCAATCTCCCCTCCTTGCTTTCTCTTGCTCCTTGCTCCTTGGCACTTGCTCTCTCCTTGCACCTTGGTCCTTGCTCTCACTCTCACTTGCTCTCCCTTGCCCCTCACTCTCTCTTGCTCCTCACCCTCTCTTACTCTTCCCTTGCCCTCACTCTCACTCTCTTCTAATTTTCTAAAATAATGAAATTGGTTGGAAGGAGGGTTTATTTATATCCTTCCCTCCCTCCCTCCCTTTCCTCCCTTTTTTCCCCCAAAACCGGCGACGCCTTTTTTTCTGCTGCTTGCCTTCTTTTTTCCACCGCTTTTTTTTTCCGTGCGCGTGTTTTTTCTTCGCTCACCAGCCGGGAGCATTTGTTATAGCCCGGGAGCAGTCGAGAGTGATCGCTCCCCGAATGTTCCCAGGCTATAAAAAAATGCTCCCGGAGTGATTGCTCCCGTTGCTCTCTACTTTGCTCCAGCGATAGGCAGGGAGCGGAAATTTTTTCCCGAGAGCGTGCTCCCGACCCGTTCCCGAGTCGATCCCTCCCGGAGCACAGATTGGGAGCAGGATCGAGGGGGGGCACTCCCCCGCAACACTGGTTTGACCAACATTGACTTGCTAGATTTTTTACTAGGTTTGACTCGTATTTGACTTGGGATTATTCACACAGATTTCTAGACAAATTTTTGATTCGTAAACCTTGTTGAAGAATAATTTCTCCTAAAGAAAAGTTCTTAGGGTTTTTCCCAAGGTTGGGTTTCCTAGGGTAAAAATATTGTCTCTACTGTGTATGGTTGTCTTTCTATGATCTTTACAATTTCCACTGCATTTAATGTTGAATTTTCTAAAGTGTAATTGCTCAATGATATCAATAGCATAAGAATATTGTGTGAAAATCATTAGGATGTAATTATCTAGCAGAAAATAATATACCACTCTGCATCTTGTAGAAAAATTCAACATGGTTTCAGAGCATTGTTAAATAAGCAACCATTGAAATCAGCCTAAGAGACAAGTCTTCAGTAGCTTGACCAGATTTTAGATCTCTTGCCATATGGCACCAAGTCTCAAAATGGAACATAGGTTGAGTAGTATTACCAATCTTCAAAAAGAAGTTATTCCAGACGTAGAGGGAGCCAAGGAGAAAATCCTTGTTTCCGCTCTTTTAGATTCCATTATAGACAGTGATATTTGGTTGGCAGTAAGGAGTTGGGACAACTTCAGTTCAAATGGAGACCAAAGATTCTATACATATGACTGATATATTGTTTGTAACAAGTTTGAAGAAGAACCTACTCTCATTTCAAAGCTGGAGAATAAAGTCTACAGAGTTGCATTTGTAGATGGTCAAGTTCTTGTATGGCCTAAGGGCTCGAGCATAAACTCAACAAGAGTGATTGGTATTCGAGAGGAAGGACTATACAAATTATTAGGACAACCAGCCCAAGCATTAGTGCCTAAGGAGAAGAAGAAGAAGAAGGAAATGTCAAAGATCAAGTGCTTCATTTGTCATGATTTTGGACATTATGCCTCCCAGTGTCTTGAGAAGAAAAGGAAGAGAAAGCAGCATGCATCAACGGTCACTGTTGATGATGATGATGATGATGAGCATCCACCTCGGAAGAAGTCACAAATTTGTCAGAAAGGGAGTAGACAATTCTCAAGAGTGTCTTCCTCAATCAAGAGATAAGTACTTACAATCATATTTTCTTCTCTTGATTTTATTATTACTTTTTATTTTTTGGATATCCTCTTCTCCTAGTATTCTTTGCTTGGTTATAATTTTTCTTCCATGGCCTCAAGAATGGAGTTTGCAAAAACAAAGAATAGGCACATTGTGGAGACTATTAATGCAATGATCCATGCAATAGATGGTAGCATCGAGAAGTACAAAGAGAGGTTTGTGGCAAGAGGGTTCTCCAAGAAAGAGGGAGTGGACTTCAAGGGGATTGATTACTCCAGTGGCCAGAGGGTCAGTGCTCAAAGAAGGAAATTGTACAGATTGTTACGAGGTCCAAAATTGTGCCCGATGACTAGAAGCTCTAGCTTCCAGTTCCAAGGGGGTAGACAGTCAAGAAAAATGGGAGCGGCCTTCCAAGAGGATGTCATGAATTGAGATTGTCAAAGGCTCTAAGACGAGAGGTCTCTAGGAGTTGTATGCCTTCTATGAAAGGACCATGTCAGATAAAAGAGTATGCTTCAATGACAAGGTGGGCAACAGTAGCAAACGGACTTGCTTACGTGACAATGAGGGCAGTCTCAATTACCATAGGTGGATTTGCTTCAGCGTCAGAGGGAGTTGGCCTCGGAGTTTGAGATCAAGAAACTTGGCTTGATGCATTATTTCTTCGAACTGGAGGTGTGGCAGAGACCAAATGAGATCTTCCTCAAACAAGGAAAGTACAGCGTCCAGATTTTGAGGAAATTCGATATAATGAACTGCAAGTCCATGGTTACACCTATGGTGACCAATATGAAGAAGTAGAGTGATTCTACTTCAGATACAGATTTGGTGGATCCCACGATGTACAGGTATTTGATTGGATCCTTAATGTACCTGGTTAACACCAAGTCGGATATTTTCTTCGTAGTGAATACCCTAAGCTAATAAATGGTTGAGTCAAGCTAGATACATTGGGTTGCAGCAAAGCATGTCTTGAGGTACCTACGTGGTACAGCAAGGCCGCAAGGATACGCTGATTCACATTGGGCCAGGAGTGCAAAGGACAGCAAGAGTACCTCAAGGTGTTGCTTCAACTTGGCATCGGCTATGATATCCTAGTTTAGCATGAAGCAAACTTCTATGGCACTCAGTACAGAAAAAAGTAGAGTATATCGCAACCAGTGTTGCAATTCGCAACGCAGTGTGGCATCGAAAGCTTCTTGCACGACTATTTGATCAAGTCACTTAATTTGAGACATGGTGCAAAGGGGAGCAGGGAAGCTCTAGTACATATCCACAAATGAGCAAATTGCGGACATTTTCACCAAGCCTCTATCTAGAGTGAAGTTTGTATACTTCAGAGACAAGCTTGGCATGACGCAGAATGTCTCTCTCATTCAGAAAGAGTGTTTATGTCTTTGTAGGATCAAGCAGACAGTCTTCTGAGTAGCCATACTAATTTGGCTAGGTCATGCTAATTTGACCAAGGGAGATGGATAAATTCACCTAAGTAGCCATGTTGATTTGGTTGGCTCATGTTTATTTCACCAGGAGCGAATGGCCCAGGGAAACTTCAAGATTGGACAGATCTTCTTCTCTTGAGAAGCCATGAATGACTTTAGTTGGGCCATGTTGATTTGGCTAGGGGTGAATGGTCCAAGGGAAAATCCTCTCCTGAGAAGCCATGAAGGACTTCGGTTGGGTCAAGCCAATTTGACCAGAGGAGATTGATATATTTACCTAAGAAGCCATGTTGATTTGGCTAGGCCATGTTGATTTTGCAAGGGGTAAATGGCACGGGATACTCACATTGCCTACTCCAGGATGGAGTGACTTATAGACATGCATGTGAGGAGTCACATTGCCTACTCCAAGATGGAGTGATCTATAGACGTGCATGTGAGGAGTCAAATTGCCTATTCCAGGATGGAGTGATATATAGACGTGCGTTTGAAAAGACACTGCATCAACATAGCAAGTTCACGAACTTTTCTTGTGTAGGACAAATTTCAGCGAAGGAGAAATATGTTTGCAATGAAGGAGAATACCTCCCTCACTAAGAGGATGTTTATTTTTTTGTAGCATCAGGTGGTATTCTTGTATACCCTAGAAAAGTTAAACAAATTTATTTTTGAGGTCTCCAATGTTAATTTTACCAGAGCAAAGTTAGAGCAACATTTTCTTATATATTTAATAGCTTCACATAATCATCATTAGCATTAGATTCCATGTAACATTTTATTCTTCAAACATTATAAGAAAATTAGTTAATAAATCGTAGAAACGGAAGACAAGAGACAACAAGAATTAGGCCCGAGGCAAAGGCAAAACCCACAAGGGGAAAACAAAGAAAATTATTCCTTATGCCAGAGAGAGAGAGAGAGAGTTCAAGATACAACAGTACATCAGAAACATCATCAAAATAATAACCAAACCAATACACAAAATAAGAGATATACCAAGCCAAGTCCCATAGCCCTCCCACAGATTTCCGGCCTCCTTATCTTCTCCTAAAATTCATTGGATTAGAGATGCACAAGACAAATTTGATGTCCCAAATGAGAAGGAACGCTCTACTTTATATTGACTTCCAAGGGGGCTCGAATGGGTACCTTTTGGGGCCCCGCTGGCTTGAGTTAACATGAGGCCAACATGAAGATTTTGGAGGGAAAATTCAAATATTAAATTTCACAATTTCTTCCTTTTATTTTCAATGAGGGAAATACCAACCATGGCTACAATTTTCAACATCCAAGTCAGCCTAGGAGGTCAAGTCGGCACAGAGGATGAAACAGTGTCTCCCTTGGGTTATTTTACCCCCATTCGACAAGTATATATAGATGATGTGACATCTCATTTTTTCAACCAAGCAAGAGCAAGTCTTTTCTCTCCTCATCTGTTCTTTATATCCTTCTTGGAGGCTACATGTGTGAGAAAAAGGACAAATTTGACCAGCTTCTTGAAGCCGTGCATGTGAGACATTGACCAAGTCTAACTGCAGCAAGTTGACAGAGTTTATCAGTTGTTTGGCCGAGCTATTTGACAACGCATTAACTGTAGAACAAGCTGAGTTTGACGACAGAACAGGGCAGAGTTGACCGCAGGTTTTAACCTCAAGACCAAGTTCCCTGCAGGCTATTAACCGCATGGCCGAGTTGACCGCAGGATTGAGTTTGACCAGGCCAATGTTTGACTGTAGATTTGACTTTGGCTAGATTGACCAGTGTTGACTTGCTGAGTTTTCACCAAGTTTGACTAATATTTGAATTAGATTATTGGCACAGACTTCTAGACAAATTGTTGATTTGTAAACCTTGCTGAAGAATAATTTCTCCTAAAGAAAAGTTTTTAGATTTTCTCTGAAGGTTGGGTTTCCCATGGTAAAGAAATTGTCTCTACTGTGCATGGCTGGCTTTCTATGATCTTTATTGTTTCTTCCGCATTTACTATTGATATTTTCTGAAGTGTAGTTGCCCAATTATCGAGCAGAAAATAGTATTCTATCTAGTAATTATCTAACAGAAAATAGTATTCTATTGTGCATCTTGTAAAAAAATTCAACAATATGTGTGTATAGAGAGAGAGAGAGTAGTCTAACTAATAAACATATAGCCTTTTTCCAAGCACTTTTCTGGTCAACTTTGCCAAAACTCCAATAGAGATTTTTTAGAATTCTAAGTTTGAATTGTGTTATCTGTAGAATCCAGGTGCCCCAAGATTTTTTCAGGGTGCAGAATCCATTTATGCATTCAATAATGCATTTTAAACAACAAGAAATTACAATCTTGCCCAAAAATGTATCACTGGATTCCGGCAAAAAAAAAGCCAAAACATCTATTAATTAGACTGTGCCTATATATAGAGTGTGTCCTTTGTGTCTTGTTTCCAGGGTTGATGTTTCCCATGTCCAACACTCATATTTCTATGTCCTCTATGTCCCATGCCGTACAATTCTATTTCCGTGTCCTATCTCCTCATGTCATGTGACTCAACTTATACCAATCCAAGTATGGCAAATGCATGCAAAACCAGAAGCTAAAGAAAAAAGTTAGCATAAAAAACACAGATTTCAATGTTGCATTCTATTTGAATGCAGATAGAACAGTGTCATCAGAAGTATCACATAAATGTCAATTTTTAAAAGAGAGTGGTATTATTAATTAGAGTGAATAGCCCTACGCTTGCATGAGACAACCTATCACAAATAAAGACTGGAGAAAGAGAAAATGGGATAAATAGCTTACAAGAAAAAATGAAGTGGCGAAGAATCAAAGAACAGAAAGTAATTGAAATTGAGAACGATGTAAATTCTTACCTATCCTTTCCTGCAAGATGATGGCCAAGTGCTTGCTGAGTTTCAACACGTGTAAAAGGACCAGGGTTAAGCCAATGCTCAGGCGGACCACGATTTAAGCAGTAATCTTGGACCCTTTGTTGGAACTCTTGCCTATCAAGAAGTAGACCAACCTGTGTTCGGAGGCATTAGTTACAGACATTATCCCCAGCATCTGTTTTCGAACTTTAAGAAAAAAAAGAACTTAAATTTTTTGAAAACAAAATTGCACCCATTAGGTCTAAGTATTCATTTGAACCTGTGTAGAGAAGCAATAATTACAGACATTATCAGAAACCATTTCCCAAAGAATAAACAAGAAAAGATAAAATAAATAAACTGCATCCATAAGGTCAAAGCTGGATAAATTTCCAATTCCAAACAAATTATCCACATTCTAACATGCTCTCTTTTTATGTAGAACCAAATATTATGCTTGTAATGAAAATTAACTTCGTAAGAAATTTGAATTTTAATACTAAGATCCATGTCTGGTTGGAGATGATCAATGACGCTGCACAAAGTACAATAAGTGCCTACAGCATCTCCAACAAGGAATAGAATCTGGAAAGAGATCATTTTTGAAATGAAGCAAGCTTTGTTTGAGAATTACCACTCTAATAATATTCGGAATCAATGTTCGTATGTAATGAAGTGTGATAACAAATAAAATTAGTGTCAGGTGACAATCATTTAAGCAAAGTGTTAGCGGTTAGAACAATCAGGTAGCTCAACTACTGAACATATGAAAACGGCATCTCAAACACAATGCATCACTCCACTAAATAATTTATTTTATTCCACAGCTCCTGTATTATATGTGTGTATTCTTAACTTTCTACATGGCATCAAAGCAATATCAGAGTCTGGGAACCTACTAATTCTGGTGTCACATTTAAGTAGAAGAGAGGTATGTGCTAAGATAAGACAGCTTTATTAATGTCCAACAAAAGACCACAAGTAGGTCAACCTGGACTACTTAGTACATAAGTGGTGATACATAGTGTAAGCGCAAAGGCCACTCCTAAAGAAGGACTCAAAGCTAATCTATGTGATTTAAGCTCAACTATCTCAATGCCAGAAGAAATGCAATGCTGTGCAGCCAAGTACAATGAAATGGCCCTTGTTGCTGCAAAACCTAGCAGACCTTGGACAAAGAAACCCTACAAGGCATAAACTAGACCAAGAAGCAACAATGGGGTAGTGGCCCACTATCACCACAGAGAAAACCCCTTGCTCAATACAGAATTTCACAGGTTGGAGGAGTCCCGGTAGGAAAGAGATCACTCATGATAGATATTCTTAGGTTAATGTGTGAAATGGTCTCACTAGGACATCTTCAAGAAGGATACACTTTAGGCTCAGGGATCCACAAGGAAGCAATTCATTTTCTATGATAAGACCAAGAAAAGACCGCACAAGACCTAGTGTTTAATAAATTTGACAAGTGTTGGAGTATCCCAAGGTCAAGGAAAAGAGAAAAGGTTTCCTACAATGTATGCCAGCTATGCCAAGGCTCATAAAATCTTCAAGAAAACCCTTGAGTTGAAGCAAGGAAAAGTAGGGTTTCCCTCTTAGGCAAACAACTAGGACAAGAAAGTTTATGGATGAATTTGAAGTGGATGCCCACCAAAAGGATAGATTTTGTGGCCAATACTATCCTCTTGATGTTTAGGCTCTCCAACCACCAAAGCTCTACTTTCCAAGGGACTCACACCAAGCCCTAGTTCCTCAGCTTCGCCTTGAAAACGCCAAATTAGGAAAGAGAGAATATGGAAAAAAATTAAGATGTGATCACCAACCAAATGGACCAGTCCCTTGTTCCTTGGGAGTATGGAGTCCTCAATGTCTTAGATTAGCCAAAGAGATTCTAAGGAGGCCAAAGTTTTGATGCCCTACCAAGCAAAATTCCAACAATTACCTATGCAACAGAAGATGGATTTTCATGGGAGAGCTACCAAGAGTTCACCACTAAGGACATTCATTTATACATTATTTTTAAGTAATGCATGCAAGAAGAAAACCTAGATTGCATTCGATAAGTATTCAACAAATTATGGCACAATTGCAATTACTAAAACCAACAATATTCCATACATTAGAAATGTAAGAAGTTAAGTTTCAACATCTAAAAACACTTACAAATTGACATGCAAAGAATATGTTCTATTCATCCAAAGAATAACTCCAAATATAGACAAATCAACTCCAAATGTCAAAGTGCATCAAGATACTCCAAATCCTCCTCAAAGATACAAGTTTGAATTCAGCTCAAGAGGCCAAAATCAATGAAACACCACCCGCATAAGACAAGCGAGTACCCGCAGGTCTTCACAAGTTCTATAGCAAATCAGGTCGCATAGAACCCGCGCTTAAGACCCAGACTCACTAGGTATCTTATTAAACCCAACTACCTGTATAAGACTCGTGGGTTTGCCATAAGACCCGCATTGGACCCTTATAAGATCCATCAACCCTCAAAAGGCAATTTTTTTTTTCTTTTCATTTCTGAAATGAGGTGGAGGGAAAGGGAAATTTGAGGCAAGAAAATGTTTTATAAGCACCTCTCTCCCTTCCATTTGTCATTCATTTGTCATTTGAATGTTTGGCAAATTTCTATGAGTGTTGAGTGACTCCATTGCAGAGTGAAGGAATTCTTGGAAGAGGCGAAAGGAAGCTTCATCAATTCAAACCCAGCTTCAAGTAGGCTTCATGAACCTTATTTGAATGTTTTCCATGTAAAATTTTTAAAATATTTTGTATTTAATTTAAATGATTTTTGTTTTCAATTTTTTTTAGTTTGCAATTTTTTTGGCCCTATGGTTGAGAAACTCAGCCACAGGGCCGACGGGCTGAGGAGGCATTCCTCCTCAGCCCGTAGGCCCTATGGCTAAGTTTCACAGGCACACAAGGCGTGTGTGTGGCTGAGAAACTCAGCCACAAGCCACAAAAACAATTGCAAACTAAAAAAAATTGAAAACCCAAAAAAATATCAATTTAATTTTATCCGGCATGGGCACGTGGTCAACGAATCATTGTCCGTAATGACCACCATGTCAAGTGCAATTATTGCAATGCCACAATGCATGCAAGCATAAACAGGCTAAAATACCACCTAGCTAGAATTTCTGGGAATGGTGTGGAATGTTGTCAAAATTGCCCTAATGAAGTCACTACTGAAATGGCAACTGCTTTGGAAGCCATTAAAGAAGAAAGTTGTAAGAGGGCAAAAAAGAAGGATGAAATTGTTGGGATAGGTAGATCTTCATCTCATAGTGAAACACAGATTCAAAGTCTAGGCATTGGTAACTCCTCTTTAAGTGTTGTGACAAACAGGAGTATAACCTCTTCTTTCTTCAGTCCTCGTATAACCCCAAGCTCTCAACCAACCTTGGATAGTTTTAATGAAAAGAAGAGGAAGGAAGCAGATATCGCAATGAAGAGGTTTTGGTACCATAAAAATCTTTCATTCAACTATGCAAAGTCTTATTTTTATCAACCCATGGTGGATGCCATTGCAAGTGTTGGCCTTGGATACAAAGCCCCATCTTATAATGCACTTAGGGGGGAAAGAGCTAGACGAGGAGCTTGAGTGTGTCAAGGAACAATTGGAGAGCATTAAAAGCTCATGGAAATTTACAGGTTGTACAATTATGTCTGATGGGTGGACAGATCAAAGGGGTAGAACAATAATAAATTTTGTCGTAGCTTGCCCTAAACGAACCATGTTCCTAAAATCCATTGATGCATTTGCAAATGTAAAAGATGCACATTTGATTTTTCCATTGTTGGCTGATGTGGTGGAGGAAGTTGGGGTTGCAAATGTTGTCCAAGTAATCACAAATAATGTAGCAAATTATGTGGTAGCTGGAAAGTTGCTTTGTGCCAAATATCCCACCATTTTTTGGACTCCATGCGTTGCCCATTGCATATACTTGATACTAGAGGACATTGGAAAGTTGGAGTGGGTGCAAGATGTTCTACAAGAATGCAAGCAAATTATCAAGTATATTTATAATAATGCTTGGGTGTTGAACCTTATGAGGGAATTCACACAAGGTGAGCTTAGTCGTCCAGCTGTCACAAGGTTTGCTACAAACTTTCTTTCCCTCCAAAGCCTTTTGTATGGGTACCAAGCTTTGAGAAGAATGTTTTGTGGCCAACAATGGGTATTTTGGAAAGATAGCACAAAACCAGAAGAATTGTTTGTGAAAGCATTTGTCTTTGGTGATAGTTTGTGGGACAAAGTCACTGAGATTGTCAACTTCATTGAGCCCCTTGTGAAAGTCTTGAGATCGATGGATGGAGAGAAACCTACAATGGGATATATTTATGAGGGCATGGACAGGGCCAAAGAGGTTGTCAAGACTTTCTATAAGGGAATCTATCTAAAATCTAAATATCTCCCTAAATGGAAAATTATTGATTCCAGGTGGGACAAACAACTACATTCACCATTGCACGCAGCAGGAGCATATCTCAATTTGTGCTTATTCTATAATGAGGGGTCTAGCATTCAAAGAGGTCCTGAGGTGATGAGAGGTGTCATGATATGCATTGAGAAGATTTTCCCGAATCAAGATATTCAAGACAAATCAACATACAATGAGATATATACAAGGAAGCATCTGGCATGTTTGGATTTAGCTCAAGCCAATGTCTCCAGGACAAGAAAATACCTTGTAAGTGCAAATTATTAAAACTTAGCTTATAATTTTGCTAGTTCTCTTTTATATGTTTGGCATTGCAAACTAATAATCTTTGTTGTTTTTTTTTTTACAACTCATTGGTGGATAGATTATGGCACTAAGGCACTGAATCAACCCTGCAACGCTTCTTCTTGTGAGCACAATTGGTCAATGTTTGAGCACATCCACAGCAAAAAGAGAAACAGGTTGGAACATGAGAGGTTGGAGAAGTTGGTTTTCATCTACTAAAACCTTCGAATTCTCACAAAACAAGTGCAACCAAAGGATACAAATCCAATTTTATTGGATACTATTGATTTAGAACCTGATTGGGTTGTCGAGGAGGAGTCCCCTGATTTGAGTTGGCTTGATGAAGAGACTGAGGATCTCTCTAGTCTGCCATCTCAAATGAAGACTCCAAATACATTTGCCTCACAGTTGCTTCAGCCTTCTGATGTTAGCACTAGCTCCACAAGGGTTTATTGTAGGCGTAGTCGTCCATGAGTGATGAGACTTAAGATTGATATGAGACAATCATTTATCATTTATGACATATGTATTTGAATTTTGAACTTACTGACATTTTTTATTTTAATTATGGAATCATAATTCCTTTTCTTATTCGGTATCTAAATGTTTTGCTTACAAAAATTGAATATGTTATGTTGTACTTTTATCGATATGAGATGATGTTATGAATTATTGCATATATTGTGGTTTTTATAACTTATAAGGATTAGAATTGTCATTAGTTTCATTCTATGCTTAAAATTTACCATATTTTAATGTTTTTTTTGTATTTGACGAGTCTTATACAAGTCTTATACGGGTCATTCCCGAGTCTTATATGAGTTGACAAGTCAATAGCGAGAAAAGTCTTACAATATGAGTCGTGCACCATTGGCTGAAATATCTCAAGTGATGTGATGATGATAAGTTCAAATGATAGTTCTAAATTTATGAGGCATTTGAATGTCTAATTAGCCTACAAGCCCCTTTAAACATGAAATAATGTGCAAATACAAGATTAGGTCACAAGCCAACCTAGTAGCTTGTGATATATATATATATATATAATATGCCACATGTGTGAGTAGAAATAGCTAGAAGGCTAACGTCATGCTAGCATAGGCCTCTTTTAGGCAAACATTGAGTGCAATGAGTGTAGAGGCCTTCTAAAATCAACCTCTAGGGTTTGGCCCCTAGATCTTTGTCACAATCATCCTATGGACCCCAATTTTGGTTTTGGGCACAAAACGGGTCTCATGGGTCTCCTGGTGACGTGAATGCCTAATTCACTCCAACGTTAAGGGCTCTTAAGATGGTGCTAGCCCTCCGATGTCTCAAGGTATGAGACAAACCTCATCTAGGCCTTGGATCAACTGCCTATGGCATTGTTGAGTCAGTTGGGGGCATACTGGTCCAAGTGCATCATCCCATATATGATATAAGGCAAAGTGGAAGAGCTTTGTGGGTGTTGAAGGTGCCCATGGATACAAATGATGCTCTGCAATTGTCCGAAGTCCAATGGCTCTCAACGCATCACCTATGGGTGCCAATGTGCCCCTCTAGAGGACCTAAACCCTAGTTAAGTTGCCAAACCTATAGATGGAACCATCTGTGAATTACACACTATTCAATGCTGCAACTTTCACCATTAGGTACATTTAATCATTATTACATCTAAGTGAACCAAGCTTGAAAGAAATCGACAAATTAACACTTCATACAAGGCTTCTCTTCCAAAATTGGGGCCTTGCACACATAATGGTGTTAACCCCTTAGGTAAGAACGCTTAATAAACGATCCTACTAAGTGTTCTCAACCCCCAAAGGAAAGTTACATGTCCTTGATGCACCCTTCAATTGATAGGTGTCATGTGAATAATCATGGAACGAAGGGGAAAAGACTTCATAGCCAAGTGCCATGGTCAAAGGGGCCAACTATGATGGAGTACCTCATCCTCGGTGTATAGATGACAGAAGGGAATAATCGTGGGTGCATGAGTTACCACAGCCTTTGTTTCTCCACCCCTCTAAATGCCTTTTACTTTTTCTTGATTCTTCTTTGTATTACTACTCGTAGCTCAAGGAATGAGAGGTTGCTTTGTATGATGTATATTAGTTATTAACCCCTTAAGGATGGGGCAGTTCATCACCCATCGCGGGTTGGGACATGTAACAGTTCCTTGTCATCTATGGGATAAGGCAACATTGGCCCAGGAACCAGGTGATGAGCATACGAGTGAGGTAGAGCTCATGTTTGGTTTTTCCCACATGCTAATTTGTAAGTCTTGACAATCTTGGCTTTTGCCCACCTACTAATTTTTCTTTTGCTTTAACTTTTTCTTGTGGTCATCATATGCTCTTTTTGTTTCTTTTAGCTTCATCAACCCCCTAGGGTACATTTCCAGGCCCTACCAAGGTATGAGGGTGTGTGGACACCTAATCCCAATGAACTAATGGTTAGTTGAACCCGAAGAATGGAAGCAGAATAAGGGCTTGTAATGTAAGATGGAAAGTGGTAAGTATGGAATAGGGAGAGATGGAGCTACATTATCTCAAACGTGGCTTCCCATGTACTTCTCCTCCTATACCCATTGAGCCATTAAGGGAGATCCCACTAGATTAGGATTGAAATTTACCCCCCCATTTAAGGTGAGGGAACAAGATTACGGCCAAGACCCTTCTTTCTTCCAAGTTACCCCTTATCCATGTCAAAATGTCCATATACAAACAAGCATAAGCACTCGATTGCAAAATGAAAGAAGTTCCTTTTGATCAAAATCCCACCGTCCAACATGTGCTCTTCACAAATGCGCGAGGAAACATATGACTGATGCAAGTGGAGAAGATATGAATCGCACGTCGTCATTGGCTACTAGTGGCTCTCAAGGGTTGTTAGTTGTCAACTGGAAGAGATGAATTACACAAAAAAATTTCCTAAGGGGTCACCCACTTTTGGTGGGTAACAGGCCTCAAGGCTGCAAGTGCTTTCCATTAAACAAAGCGGAGAGGAGGTCCTCCTTTGAATTTGAATGGGAAACTCTCCTACCATCCAAGGTTGAAGAAAAGAATCTATGTATAGAAGACTAGCTTGAGGACCTGGATTTGGCCCAGAGGGACATCTCTCTGTCTAGAAGAGATGACCCCACTATCTGAAACTAGTGACGAGGGGTGTTGAGAAACCAAAGATGGAAGATCTCAGATCATCTATTCATCAAGCTCTAATCCAATCATGTACAAACCAGTGTTGTGAAAAGCGCGTTTTAATCGCGCATTTTTCAAAAAAGCGCGCTTTTTTCCCCAAGCCATGTAAAATGTGCGTTTTATAGGAAAAAAGCGTCGAAATTTTTTTTTGCCGCTTTCTTTTTCTGAAAAGCGCACTTTTTTCAAAAAAGCGTGCTTTTTTCGAAAAAAGCGCGCTTTTTTCAGAAAAAAGCGCGGGACCAGCGGGCAGCGCGGTTTTATGTTGTAGATGGTTTAGATATTAAAAAAATTGAAAAAAAAATGAATATTTTTGTACCAAACAATTTTTTCCCACTTTTTTCCCGATTTTTCCGCTTTTTTCCGCTTCATTCCCCGCGCCGATTTAATCCCGCTCGCGCTTTTAACAACATTGGTACAAACCCCTCAAATCAATCACAACATTTATCAAGATGTACTGCCATGAAAAAGCAAACAAATACTTCATAGAAAAACAACAATAATCCAACTATAGCTAATTAGCACATGAGAGAGAGAGAGAGAGAATTTGAGAAATGTCGTTAAGCATTTATCAAAATTGATCCAATAACGAATGAATATGTTTTACAAATGAATGTATGTGTATTTATACACATCATCATAGGGTTGCAACACCAACCTCAAGAAAGAAACTAGACCAACCTAGGTGGTCTAACGTGTGGCCTTAAGTGAAGATTACCTATCCTTTCAACACCCCTACTTAAGTTGAATGAGGGTTCATCGATAAAATTTTATCGAATACAAATGAAGGAATAGGCATACCCAACTCTAAAGTAGAGTTATCCTTAAGTGAAGATTACCTATCCTTTCAACACCCCCACTTAAGTTGAATGAGGGGTCATCGATAAAAGTTTATCGAATACAAATGAAGGAATAGGCATACCCAACTCTAAAGTAGAGTTAGCCATAGCTAAGAAAAAGATAAACAGGGTTTATGATGGCCCAACTTAATATAAAAGTGGACACAATAAGTTGAAATAAAGTTGCCACCAAATTGTTCATTTGTTGGAGAAAATTGTCACAGACTTGCTCATCTAATGGAGAAGGGTGGGAAGACATATCGCCACAATATTACACAACTACTGCGAGACTGGTACCACTAAACTGCTCATTGATGAAGAAGCATGTGAAGAAACAACCTATATAGAAATGAAGAATATCGCCACCGGTCTACTCAGTTGTTGGACGAAATTGTCACTAACCAATGCATCCAATGGATGAGGACAGAAAGACACATCCCTTCAATACTAAACTACTAAGAGTGGCACTATTGAAATCAATGTTATCGGAACTGAACCGGTCAGCGAACCAAAAAACCCTGTGGATTGGGAATTGATCAGAACCGAACAGGTCAATGAGCCGAAAAACCTTGTGGCTTGGGAATCGGTTGGAACCGGAAAAAAACCGAGAAAAAAAACCAGTTTACCAAAAACACATAAAATATTCAGATTTTAAAGAAAAAACAGATATATTCATGTGCATCCATATGAATCCAAACCATTTATACACAAATATGCAAAAGTTCTCATTTATATAGCAAATAATAGTGCATATAACCAAAATATCACTTAGTGCAAAACATCGTTGAACCAAAAATGTTATAAACATCAAGAAGCGTGCTCTAAAAGGCCTTTATAGTCCAAAATAGCATGCTAGATCATAGTATTATACTACAAACTACAATACTATAAGCTACAACTATAGCAAATCAATGATTAAGTCATCAATCACCATTAGAATCACCATCCTCATCTAAAGAATGAGTAGCATCCAAGTCTGAAATGGGATTATGGCTTGATTCCCCTAGCTCTAAAGCTACTACTGGTGCTTCTGATATATCTGCCTCTGCATCCTGTGGAGTTGCGTCCAAGTCCAACCAAGAAAGGTCTTCATTGTCAAATACTGGTGCTTGACTCTCCACAACCCATTCTGAGGTTGGATCAAAATCACCCAAAACAATGTTGCTTGTTTCATGGGTTTTATTCAACAATTGATGGTGCCTCAACCTAAGGTTGTACTAAACAAAAACCAGGTCATTCGACCACTTTTGTGGCAAACTATTCCTCCTTAGTGTGTATATGCTCAAACACACTCCAATTTTGCTCACACCCTGAAGCACTACATGTTTGACTCAAAATTCTAATTGCAAATTTTTGTAATTGAGGGCATTCACTACCAAATTGTTGCCACCAACAGGCTGCAAAAAGAGTGGAAGAAAAAAAAAGAATTAGCAAATGAATTTGAAAGTTGAAACTTAGACTCAACAATTGCAAAACTCAAATTGAAATCAAATGAGTAAATTATTAATATAAGACTTTGCAAATTTTAACAGTTTTTACCTGGGGGACTCTTGGCTCTATTTCTTATAGCCATAGAAATTCCAAAGGTACCAAGACTCTCACTAAAATTCAAGAGCTTGTTATGAATTTGATCTTGAGTCTTGGAATATGGGACCATGCACTCAATGCATTTATACAATCCCCCTAAAACCTCCCCATCAGCCTCAAAATTTGTAGTGTAATGGTACCTTAAAAATTCAGAAGACAAAAACATATTTATCAAGTCAACAAAACTAAAAGCGAAAAGCTAAAAGTTAAAACTTATAATTTATAAGCAATGACAATTGAAATCCAAAATTACATACCTTGGATTTTAGTGGTCGGTTCCATGTAAAGGTCTATGGAGTTGTTTGTTCCATCTTTCATCAATGATTTTCTCAATAAAGGAATGTACTTGTCTTTTATCCCCATATGTTGCCTTTATTTGTTCCTTGGCCTGATCCTTGGCCTCATAAACAAAACCCATAGCAGATTTATCACTATCCACCATCTGCAAAACTCACTAAATAGCACAACTCCTCTGCCTTTGAACAAAATCTTTTGTCAAATACTTGGTCAACCATATGTTTCCCTTCTGCCTTTTTGCTCCACTGAGATGAATTCCATTCATCACATGAAAACATCTTCCTCAAGTTTGTTTTATGTTGAATAAGGGATTGCAACAAAAGGAAGTTGGTTGCAAATCATGTGATGGTTGATCGAATAAGCTCTTTACCCCCTGTGTGCTTTCTCATAAGATTCAAAACCCATGAATGGTTGTAGATGTACCTGGTTATGAATTTTGCATCTTCCACACACTTCTTCACCCACTCAATTTTGCCAATATCCTCAAGCATGAGGTCCAAACAATGGGCTGCACATGGAGACCACCAAATGGTGGGGTGTGTTGAAATTTGGTACCGGAGGACAGGTGGTTCCCTTAGGCTTTGATCTTTGGCCTAGGGAAAAGTGTCCAAAAGATTTTAATTTTTCTCCTAAAGTGACTTTATAATTTTTATAAAGTTAAAATCTAATTTAAAAGTGACTTTAAGTGATAAAGTTACTAAGTCTAATTTTAAAGTGACTTTTATAAAGTCAATGAAAAATTAGAAAGGAAAAGTGACTTTGGAAATAAATGACTAAGTGGGTCTTTATTAAAGTGGGTGAATTAAAAAATAGAAAGTGAGATTTAAATGTGCATTTAATCTCAGCCATTGATCTAAATCTATCTCAGCCATTGGATTTAGGGATCACTCAAAAGTCATTTAAGATTGGGTTAAAGGAGGAAAAGGAGAAAAAGATCATTCATTCTTTCATGAGCAGATTGGGAAAAGGAGAGCAAGAGAGCAAGGGAGATTTCTGGACAGGAAGGAGAAAGAGGCAGCAGTTTGGCACACATACCAGGCAGCTCTTCAGCAAATCAGAACAGCAGAAAGAGCAAATCATACAGCTGAAAGAACCAGCAATAAAAGGCAGATTTTTGCTGAGCAAACAGCAAAAGGCAGATTTGTTTTTGCATAGAAATCGAGGCAACTGATTTTCTGCACAGAAATCGAGGTCCGTACAGCCTGTCCGTACCGTCCGTACAGCCTGTCTGTACCCTCCGTACAGCCATACGTACCGTCCGTACGGCCGTCCGTACAGTTGTCGTGCAGCATTGTGTTGCTGTTTGGAAATTTCCAGTGGGCTGTGAGGCTCAGAAATCGAGATAAGTTGGAAATTTGTTTGCTGATTTTTGTTGATTTTCGCTGAAATTTCTCACTGTAAAAAGGCGTTTTCCAGAAATAAAGAAGAGTTCTCAAACTGGTTTTCCCCAAGAGTTGTAGGGGGTTTTTCCAGGGTCATGTTGACCAAAAATATCAGTGTTTTAATGTGTTTTAATGGCTGTTTATTATTGCTGATTTTTATTTCTGCAATTTCCAGCATTCTGTAAATTTTCCAGAATATGTGTTTTCAGCAAATTTATTTTTTTCAGCTTGTTGAATGTATGTTTATGGGAAAGGGCATTTAACTACATGCGAGAAATAAGGAGAAACTGAAAACCGGAGTGGGAAAACAAAATTTTTTACATGGTATCGGAGCTTGAGTGCTGAAGGGCAGTTTGGGACAGCAAAAGAGAAAAATTACAGCTGCTGATTTTTCACTCAGAAAATTCCAGCAAGCTGATTTTTCATAAACAACAGGTTTTATCTTTACTACAGCAGTGCTATTTTTCAGGTTTAGGACAGCAGGATGTCATTGGGATTGAGCGTGGAGGATAGGTTGGATGGGCATACAAATTACAGCGTTTGGAAGGAGAGAATGCAGAGTATCTTTGAGGAGGCAGAAGTTTGGGATATCATGGTGCATACCACACAGACCCCTGTTGTTGTGCCTACTGATGCTACTCAGTTGGCTGATTATAATAAAAAGAACAACAAGGGTAAGAGGCTGATTCTAGACGGAATCAAAGACCATAGCATTCCTCATGTGAGAGGAAAGAGCAATGCCCATGAGATGTGGACAACATTGTCCAATCTCTACCAGAGTACCAATGAGAATCGGAAAATGGTCTTGAAGGAGAAGCTGAAGAACATGAAGATGGGCAATGATAGTGCAGCTGGATATCTCACTAAGATTACTAATGTGAGAAATGAGTTGGCAGCGATTGGAGAGGCCATTCCACCCACTGAGTTGGTGCGGATTGCGGTAAATGGCCTCCCCCGTTCATGGATGAACTTTGCTAATGGGGTTTGTGCTCGTGAGACCCTTCCCACATGGGAGACGTTTTGGGATGATTGCATTCAGACAGAGATCAGGAAAGGTCAGCTTAGGGCAGCCAAGCCAGTTGAGCAGGATGAGGATGTAGCACTAATGGCAGGAGGCAAGAAAGGCAAAGGGAAGAAGCAAGCTTCCACAAGCAGTGGTGGGGGCAAAGGCAAAGCTAAAGGTAAACAAGTAAACACACAGAAGGACTATTCCAAGGTGAAATGTTGCAATTGTTAAAAGATGGGACGCTATGCAGTTGTGTGTCTGGGGAAGAAGAAGAAGAAGGGGAAGGACCAGAGTTTGGCAGCTTCAACAGAGATTGAGGACTTTGCAGGTCGTTTTGACCGGGAGTTTGCGTTCACTATGTGTGAGTCCTCTAGTGCAGGATCCCCTGCCATACAGGTTCAGAGGGAGCATGCTTTTCCCTCGATTAGTGGAGCATCTACAGGTATCTGGTATGTAGATAGTGGGGCTTCACGTCATATGACAGGAGTCCGTGAGTACTTCTCAGAGCTTTCAGAGAGTGGCACTGATGTAGAGGTAGTACTCGATGATGACAGAGTTGTTAGAGCAGTCGGGGTGGGGACACTGACATTTCAGAGGGAGTCCAAACCTCCCTTGAAAGTGACAGATGTTCTTTATGTGCCAGGGATGAGGAAGAACCTCATATCTGTCTCAGCTTTGGAGGACAGAGGACATGAGGTACTGTTCAGGGGAGAACAGGTGTTGATGTATCCCAGGGGCGCTCCAGCTAATTCAGCTAGAGTGATAGGTGTACGCCATGCAAAGGTGTACAAGTTTGCAATCCAGCCCCTTTTGGTATTGAGTAGTAGTACCGATAGCAGAGCTAGCAGTTCTGAGCAGTGTGAGATTTGGCACCGCAGGATGGGACATATGTATCATGGAGCCTTGAGGACCTTGCGGGAGATCAATACAGGTATGCCAGACTTCAGTATTGATCACTTTGATACTTGCACGGGATGTGCTATGGGCAAGTTTGCCAAATCCCCTTTTCCCAGCAATGACAGCAAAGCGACTGGGATACTTGATTTGATTCATTATGATGTGAGCGGTCGGATGTCTCATGTTTCCTTGAGTGGATATGAGTA
>APFE031721195.1:71829-89077 GCA_000404065.3 Pinus taeda | reverse complement strand
AGCCGGAAGCAGCAGTCAGTAGCACTGAGTTCAGCAGAAGCAGAGTATATGGCAGCCAGTCTAGCTAGTTGTGAGGCCATATGGCTTCACAAGATTTTGTTTGGTTTATATGGTCAGTCGTTGAGACCTTCAGTGATTTACTGTGATAATCAAAGTTGCATTAAACTCACGGAGAATCCAGTATTTCATGACAGGTCAAAGCATATCAGGATTAGATATCATTTCATCAGAGACTATGTTCAGAAGGGAGCTGTGAAGCTTGAGTATATTTCCACTAATGAGCAGGTAGCAGACATTCTTACCAAAGCCTTACCACGGGGCAAGCATGTTTACTTCAGAGACAAAATGGGTGTGGTGAGGAACACCTTCCTCGGTAAGAGGGAGTGTTGAAATTTGGTACCGGAGGACAGGTGGTTCCCTTAGGCTTTGATCTTTGGCCTACGGAAAAGTGTCCAAAAGATTTTAATTTTTCTCCTAAAGTGACTTTATAATTTTTATAAAGTTAAAATCTAATTTAAAAGTGACTTTAAGTGATAAAGTTACTAAGTCTAATTTTAAAGTGACTTTTTATAAAGTCAATGAAAAATTAGAAAGGAAAAGTGACTTTGGAAATAAATGACTAAGTGGGTCTTTATTAAAGTGGGGTGAAAAAAATAGAAAGTGAGATTTAAATGTGCATTTAATCTCAGCCATTGATCTAAATCTATCTCAGCCATTGGATTTAGGGATCACCGAAAAGTCATTTAGGGTTGGGTTAAAGGAGGAAAAGGAGGAAAAGATCATTCATTCTTTCATGAGCAGATTGAGAGAAGGAGAGCAAGAGAGCAAGGGAGATTTCTGGACAGGAAGGAGAAAGAGACAGCAGTTTGGCACACATACCAAGCAGCTCTTCAGCAAATCAGAACAGCAGAAAGAGCAAATCATACAGCTAAAAGAACCAGCAATAAAAGGCAGATTTTTGTTGAGCAAACAGCAAAAGGCAGATTTGTTTTTGCACAGAAATCGAGGCAGCTGATTTTCTACACAAAAATCGAGGTCTGTACAGCTCGTTTGTACCGTCAGTACACCCTGTCTGTACCGTCCGTACAGCCATCTGTACCGTTTGTACAGCCCTCTGTATCGTCCGTACAGTTGTCGTGCAGCATTGTGTTGTTGTTTGGAAATTTCCAGTGGGCTGTGAGGCTCAGAAATCGAGATAAGTTGGAAATTCGTTTGCTAATTTTCGCTGAAATTTCTCACTGTAAAAAGGCATTTTCCAGAAATAAAAAAGAGCTCTCAAACTGGTTTTCCCCAAGAGTTGTAGGGGGTTTTTCCAGGGTCACGTTGATCAAAAATATCAGTGTTTTAATGTGTTTTAATGGCTGTTTATTATTGCTTATTTTTATTTCTGCAATTTCCAGCATTCTGTAAATTTTCCAGAATTTGTGTTTTCAGCAAATTTATTTTTTCCAGCCTATTGAATGTATGTTTATGGGAAAGGGCATTTAACTACATGGGAGAAATAAGGAGAAACTGAAAACCGGGGTGGGAAAACAAAAATTTTTACAGGGTGTTTTTCCTCCAACATCTTTCTTGCTACAACATAGTTAGAGGCATTATTTGTGATAACTTGTACAACATTTTCAGCCCCTACTTCCATAACTACTTCATCCAAAGGACGAAATAGCAATTGTGCATCCTTCACCCGATCGGATGCATCAATAGATTTGAGAAACATAGTACCTTTTTTGGACAAGCAATTAAGAAATTTAGTATGGTGCGAGATTTACCATCAGTCCATCCATCAAACATAATTGTGCATCCTGTTTTGGTCCATGAATGCTTGAACTCTGTGAGATACTCTTCTATTCTTTGGACCTCATTTTGTAAAAGTGGCCCCCTGATATCATGAAAGCTAGGACCTTTGAAGCATGCTCCACATGAAGCTATAGCATCAATCATGGGCTGATAATATGCAGAATTAATAGCATTAAAAGGTATGTCTGATCATACCATTATCTAGCAATGCATTCATATGCAGCCTCCTCTATTTTCTTCCATTTAGAATCAAGGGTTCGTTGAGAACCAAGGGTGGTGTGGGGTATAAAGAAGGAGTCAATCCTTTTACGGCCTGCTGTCCTCTTCAAGTTTATACCACTTGAACTACCCTCTCCAACTTTGGCAAGGAAACTAAATGAATCTTCAAAACTGGACACATATTCTTCAAAATTAGGGTCACTAAACATAGAATCAGCATTTTGACTTTTTAAAGTCTTTTGTTTTTCCCTTTCTCTTCATTATAGGCTTCAATTAAACTTTGCATCTCTATTTTGGGATCATCAGAAACATTTCCACAAGATTTACTTGCCCTCTCCAATGTGCTAGGTGTTCTTTGATTCCAAGGATCCCCGCACCCTTAAACATTTTCCCACAATAGTTGTTGAATTTTACCCCTTGTTCATTAAAATGACAGTGAACCCAAGTTGGATCATTTTTGTTTTTGGGGGCCATGGGGAAGAAAAGAAAAAACTGCATAGAAAACCTGATGGTTTTTAGAATTTTATGATGTATTTTTTTTTAGAGAAAAATAAAAGAGTAGAAACCAAAACCAATGTTTTAAAACTCTTACTCGGGTACAGAACTGGCCGAGAGTCGACTCTAACTTCGACTACAACTTGATATCAACTCGACCGATTTGATTCCAATGACTCGATCGTAGTTAAAAATACATTAAATATTTTTTTTATGAAAAAACATAGTTTTGAAGATTTTCATTCATGTTTCCAAACACAAAGCATTAGAATATAGAGAGAACACAACATATGATCAGAGTAGGCTCATGAATATATCCATTATATCAAAATGGCACCCAATGCATTGTCTAATACATACATGATATAAACATCAAAACAAAAACACATAACCAAGGAGGCTCTAAATGGCCTCTACAACAAAAGTAAATTGTAAAACATCACCAGTCACCAGTACTACTGGCTACTGCTAGAGACAATGTTGCACGAAGCGGGGACGTGGAAGCGTCATTTTCCAAAAATCTAGGAAGCGAAGTGTCTGCGGAAACGTTTGCTATATATATATATATATATACTCAAAACAAACATCCCAAATACCAAATTAGTTGTAGAAGACATGAAAACATGCATATTTTTGCATAAATCAAGATAGATATAACATCCATTGTACATTAATGATTAAGTATTCGAGCATCAACCATTTAGATGCATCAACCATCTAGAATCTAGATTCTTCTCCTCTTGTCTAGCCTTTGCCTCTACCTCAATTGTCTAGGGATATTAGTCAACATTGCCCAATTTTGATCAAACTACCTAGTTCCAGACTTAAAATATGGTAGAAAAAGCTTAACATGCTTGATCGATGATTTTGACTTGATTGAACTGTAATTTTTTGCTAAGGGCGTGCCGCGTGACAAAGGAGTTCAACAATTAACACCACCAACACTAGGGTACATATAGGGCTTGGTGCTCTTGATTAAATGCTAATCGCATACCTTCATACTTGATATAATCTAATGAAATTCCACAATCCCATTGATCCTGAATTCCTGAAAACTGTTAAGTCTGCTAAATTTTGAATAGGATATGAAATTCTATTTTCTCCATATGAAGTCCAATGAGGCTGGAACCACTCTCAAACATCCTGAGTCATTTCATGGTAATGTTAAAAATTTAAGTAAAAAGATGAAAATGAAAAATAAAGGAGAATGTCACTTTTACTTTAAGAATTTAACATTACCATGAGGGAGCATCTGCTATATTTATATTTTTTTGCCTTCATTCTTCACCCTAAACCAAGGTGGACCCACCCCCAACAAGCAAACTCACCTAAAATTTAAAAAAAAAAATTGAAAAAAAAAACAATTTTCTAAATAGCGCGAAGCTTTTCCGGAATCGTACGGAAGTGTATGGAAGCGTCATGCCTCTGACGCCCAAAGCGCCATACGAAGCACACTTCGGAGGCCTGGAAACAGCGCTTCCTTACCACGCTTCCAAATTTCCAGGAAGCGGCAAAAATTTCGGAAGCGGCGCTTTCAAATTTCGGAAGCGCGCTTCCAGCGAAGCTTCCTAGGCGCTTCCGTATGGGGCGCGCTTCGGGGCTTGGAACCGTGGGGGCGCTTCGTGCAACATTGGCTAGAGAAGCCAACATCATCTGGCTCAGACTCTAAATCAGAGTCAGACAAGGAAACCAATGGTTCCTCCTCCTCATCACCATCTCCAATTGCAACTGTAGAAGTGGTAGCACTAGTAGGCGCAGCAACTGCACACTGAGATAGATGAGATATGCGCTTCCGTCGTCGTTGAGTAGAGGAAGCGCCTGCAACTGGAGGACTTGGGGCTAGGCCCGGTACAAGTGGACTTGCATTCAATTGAACATTATGTTCAACTAATGCCTCTGTCTGTAAATCCAAATCAATACCAATGTCCTCGTCAGAATCAACACTCTGTTGGATGACTCTCCACTACCCAATCTAATGTTGGATCAATATCTTCCAACACAATGGGATCTGTATTTGGTATTTTGTTTAGCAATTGGTTGCATTTGAGTCGGAGGTTGTATTGGACATAGACTAGATCATTTAACCGTTTTTGTTCCAAACGGTTTCTCTTCTTCGTGTGAATCCTCTCAAAGACAAACCAATTGCGCTCACACCCAATAGCACTGCAAGTTTGACTCAAAATACGGATTGCAAACTTTTGCAATTGGGGACGATGGCTACCAAATGCCTCCCACCATTATGCTGCAAAAAATATAGTTGTGTAATGAGTTAGCTCAACAAATTATATCCAACTTTCAAATTATAAACAATTTAACAAAATAAGAATTTTAAAATCGAAATTGTTTGTTTACCTGTCTCATATGCTTCCCTTGCAATCCTTGCTAGGTTCTTGCCAAAGGTACCTGTGGCTCTACTAAAACAAGTGATCTGTCAATGTATCTCTAGCTAATCACTCTCCTTAGGGACCATGCGGTCAATGAAGTCAATCAATCCATCTCTAACCTCCCCAGTCAAAGCTACTGCCTCCAAAGCTTTATAATGATACCTTGAGTTCAGAAAAAACCCAACTGCATCGATAGGGCGTTAGAGTTGATGGTCCCATCTTTGATCAATGATTTCCCAAATGGGCCCACACTTAGCCACTCTATCCTTGTATATTACCTTTATTTTCTCCTTTGCTTGTTCCATAGGCTCATAAATGAAGCCCATAGCCAATCTTTCTCCATCCACCAACCGCAACACTTTAACTAGTGGCTCAGCGACATTCACAATCTTTGCTGCCCTTTTCCAAAATATTTTTTCATTAACTTTCTTTTTCACATCTTTGCAATCCTGTTTGTAATACCATTGACATTCATTCCATTCATCACTTGAAAACACCTTTTGCAAGTTTCTACGTTGGGAAAGCATAGATTGCAATGTCAAAAAATAAGTTCCAAATATAGTGATGGCAAGCCTAATAATATCCTTGCCCCTTGTGTGTTTCCTCATCAAGCTCAAAATCCATGAGTGATTGTTGATATATTTTGTTATGCTTTTGGCATGCTCTATAGTGGTCTTGACCCAATCTATTTTGCCAATATCCTCAGGCATGAGGTCTATGCAATGTGTAGCACATCGAGTCCAAAAGATGGTTTTGTGTTTTTTCTCTAACAATTTACCAACAAGAACATAGTTAGAGGCGTTATCTGTGATGATTTGAACAACATTAGCCACCACCACCTCTTCAACAACCTCATCCAAAAGCTTAAACAACAAGTGTGCATATTCCACCCTATCAGATGCATCAACTAATTTTAGAAACATGGTTCCCTGTGGGCAAAAGATAAGAAAGTTTATGATGGTACAGTTACTTTGATCAGTCCATCTATCTGACATGATGGTACATCCTGTTTTTTCCCATGAGCTTTTGAAATCTTTCAAATATTCATCAATGGAGGAAACTTCTTTTTGCAAAAGAGATCCCCTTAACTCATGCATAGTAGGGCATTTGAAGCCCTTTCCAACAGCAAATATGGCATCAAACATAGGTTCATAATATGGTGAACAAGAAGCATTGAATGGGATATCATAATCACACCACCATCTAGCTATGTAATCACAGGAAGTCTATCCCAATTCTTTCTTCCAATGGTCATCTAAAGTGGGCTCCATATGACTTCTATTAGCTTGAGGACCATGTGCATCTGATAGAGAGGAGGGTGTGCAATAGCTTTAGATATCACCCTTCTTTTTCATTTTACCCTTACCCTTTCCTTGAATAGACCCCAAAGAGAGAGGAACATAGCAAAAGGGGTTGGATGCATCAGTGTAAGAAATATATGAAGAGCCCTCATAATCAAAATTGGGGTTGGTAGCCATCATATGTTGTATACTCCTCTTCCTCCCAATTTCAGCCTATATTTATTTTTGCCTAACTTTTTCTTGCTCAAACTTCTCAAAGTTATCTAACAACTCCTTCCTAATCTCCCCAATTTGTGCTGATGGTGTTTCACATGGAGTAATTTGGCCTCTAACACCAGCCAAGTGTTGTTTCAGCCTATGAATGCCCCCTCCACCCCCCTTAATTTTTCTATAATAAAATTTGCAATGCATTTGATTATCAATCATTTCAGCTTATGCCCAAGCAACATCTTTCACTCTAAGAGCCATTTTTTGATATTTGAACTTGGAAATGAAAGGAAAAAATCTGAAACTGATAAAAAAAACAATAACAAAACAAACAAACGAAAAAACAAAAACAAAAACAAAAACATTGCTTCAGTGTTCATTTTTTTTTACAAAAAAGTCTCTTTTCAATTCCCAGATTTGCACAAAAAAAACAAGCAAAAACAGATTTTAGAAGTGAGAAAAAATATCTCTAGGCACAAACCGCTTCCTCAATGTTGCTCCAACAAACAAACTCCTTAATGTCGCTCCAATGGTTGCCCAAGAAGCTCCTCACTGCTACTCCAATGATTGCCCAAGACTCCTCACTGTTGTTCCAAAAATAAACTCCACAACTTTTTACAAACTCCTCACAAATTCTCACACAAATGCAATGAGATAGTTGTGAGGAAATGTGAGGGATTTGGGTAGCTTGTAAGTGGCCTTCAAGATAACCTAAAACCCAATTAGAATGAACTTTGGGGTGTGTTTCCCCCCTAAAAGTTGAGTTGGACGTGTTTGAGTGTAGCTAGCCAAATCAGCCATTTAACTCGAGCTTCGTCAAGCCAGATGGCTTGTTACCAAACTGGTCGAGTCGATAACCGGCTTAGACGGTTTGGTAACATACCGGCCACCAGACCGGTTTTTCTGCCAAGCCAAACCAACCAAGGGTATGGCTTGGTTGACTCGGCTGATTTTTAAAACACTAGTAGAAACAATGAAATACTTAGAGAAAATGTGTAATTTTTGAGAAAAAAAGAATCTCCAACCAATCTAAAAATAAACTCCTCAATCAACTCCAAAATCTCCCTCAAAAATTTGCCAACGAAATCTCTCAAAATAACCTTGCAAATTACAATAATTGTTGAGAAAAAATAGAAGAAAATAACAGCCACAACTTTTTTTGCAACATAAAATTAAAAAATCTGAAATTCTGAATTCTGCATAAAAAAGTTGGGGTTTTAAAATTTTAAGGGAGGAAAAAATAGATTTTTGAAGATAGAACATTAATGGCTGAAAAAAACCCAAAGATCTCTCGGAACTAAAAAAAAAAAAAAAAAAAAAAAAAACCTTTGAAGTAGCTCAAAAATCTTCCAACTCAACAACTCTCCAAGACTCCAATCAGCTCTTCAAATCTGCAAAAAATATCCCTCAAAACAACCTTGCAAAAAACTCTTTGAATTCTCCTCACCAAACTCAACTCAAGAATTGCAAGAGACTCGAATGAATAGTGTGAGTAAAATAGAGGTGGTGAGGGTGTTTAAATACCTTTAGAGGAGGGCTAGATTAGGATTAAAAAATAAGGAAACCAAATTAACAAAAAAAAAATTGATTTTTTTACTGGCCTAACTGCACAGTCGTGGGCCCCACAAACTAGCAAAATCAGTGACCAAACCGGTCCGCACTACTTATGTACCGAATCGGACTGTTCTGTACCAAAAACGGTCGTTTGGTACTAAACCAGTCATTTTCGATGCTGAAATTGCAGAAATAAAACACAACAAAATTATGACAGCGACACAGAAAATAACACAGTGATTCTGGTCAATGTGACCCTGGAAAAACCCCTTACAACTCTTGGGGAAAACTAGTTTAGAAGTTCTTTTTATTTCTAAAAATGATTTTACAGAGAAACTAAAATACACAGTAAAAATTCCAGCAACCACAAATTACAACTTATCTCGATTTTCGTGCTTGAACTCCACCTTGAAAATTGTGCCAATCAACAAACAGCCAAAACAGAAACTTTTATAGCAATAAAACAGCATTCAATGTTGTACATACTACCTCAAAAAGTGTGCCCAAAACTTGTATGGACTATATGGATTTGAGCAGTATAGCGGCCTCGAAATTTGTGCCCAAATCTGCCTTAAGATTCGTGCCCTTGTTGTTGTCCCTCTTCCTCGATTTCTGTGTCTTTCTCCTACTATACAGTTTTGCCTTGGGATGCATGCTAATAAATGTTGCTGCCCAAATTTGCTTAAACGTCTTCATGTTGCTCTCCTTCACTTCGTAACTGCTCATAAGTTTTTTCCTTGCTCTCTCTTCTCTTTCTCTCAAATGCTCATGAAAGAATGAATTGATCTTTTCCTCTTCTCTTCTCCTTTTATTCTCTAAATGACCTTTTGGGTTACCCTAGGATCTAATGGTTGAGATTCATTTAAATCTAGGGATGAGAATAAATGTGCATTTAATTCTCACTTTCTATTTTTTAACTCAACCACTTAAATAAAGACCCACTTAGCCATTTATTTCCATGGTCACTTTTTCACTTTCTAATTCTTCATTGACTTTAATAAAGTCACCTTTAAATTAAAATGTAACTTTACCACTTATAAAGTCACTTTTAAATTAGAATGTAACTTTACCACTTATAAAGTCACTTCTAAATTAAATTGACTTTACCACTTATAAAGTCACTTTAGGAGAAAAGTACAAATAAATTTGGACACTTTTCCCTAGGCCAAAGATCAAAGCCTTAGGGAACCACTTGTCCTTTGGTACCCAAATTTTAACACTCCTCCTTACCGAGAAAAGTGTTCCTCGCCACTCCCATCTTGTCTCTGAAGTAGACATGCTTGCCCCATGGTAAGGCTTTGGTGAAAATGTCTGCTCCCTGCTCATTTGTGGAAATGTACTCAAGCTTGAAAGCTCCCTTTTGGACATAGTCTCTAATGAAGAGATACTTGATCTCAATATGCTTTGACTTGTCATGAAAACTTGGATTCTCCGTGATTTTTATGCAACTCTGATTATCACAGTAAATTACTGAAGGTCTCAATGCCTGACCAAATAGACTAAACAACATCTTGCGAGGCCATATGGCCTCACAACTAGCCAAACTAGCAACCATATACTCTGCCTCAGCTGAACTCAATGCAATTGACTGTTGTTTCCGAGTGATCCATGACACAACTGTCGAACCCAACCCAAAACAACACCCAGAAGTACTCTTCCTGTCTGAAGCACGACTTAACCCATTTAAATCTGTGTACCCTGCCAGTCTCACTCCATCACCCTATCTATAATCCAAACCAAAATCCACAATCCCCTGCAAGTAACAAAGAATGTGTTTTGTAGCCATCTAGTGCACTCTCCTAGGCTCGCACATGAACTGACTCATAGTGTTAACTACAAAACATATATCTGGTCGAGTGTTGACCAAATACATCAAACAACTAATCAACTGTCTGTATAAAGTTGGATCCACCAACTCGGAATTAGAAGTGTGAAGCTTCTTCCAGTTAGTGATCATAGGTGTAGACATGGGTTTGCAGTGCTCCATGTGAAATCTGCTAAGAATATCCACAATGTACTTCCCTTGTCCTAGGAAGAAATGGCCCTCCTCCTACCACACCTCCAATCCTAGAAAATAATGCATCAAGCCGATATCCTTCATCTAAAACTCTGAAGCAAGATCTCTCTTGCAGCCCTCAATGAGTCTCTCTGCACCAGTGATGATCAAGTCATCAACATACAACACCAAAATGAGAGGCTCCTCACCCACTACAATGAAGTATAGGTTCGGATCAGCCTCACTCTTTGTGAAACCCAACTGCTGCAAGTATGTATCAATCCTCGAGTACCAAGCTCTAGGAGCTTGCCTCAGGCCATAGAGTGTCTTTTTCAATCTGCATACATGGGACTCCTTCCCATACACCGCAAAGCCTTGCAGCTTCTCAATATAAACCTCCTCCTGAATGAAGCCATTAAGAAATGCGATCTTCACATCCATCTGGTGGATCTTCCAACCCATCTTTGTTGTAATCGATATAATGGAGCGAATAGATGTATACCAAGCTACGGGAGCTAAGGTCTCCTCATAGTCGACTCCCTCTACCTGTGAGAACCCTCTCGCCACAAGTCAAGCTTTAAACTTCTCGATGTTGCCATCTGTAGCATGCTTTATCTTGTAGAGCCATTTGGAAGTAACAACTGATTTACCTTCAAGCCTCGACACTACATCCCAAACATTGTTCTTCATAATAGAAGAACACTCCTCCATCAAGGCCTCTCTCCAAACCTGTTAGTTGGCTGCCTCCTCATAACTAGCAAGCTTGGAGTCAACAACGCTTGTTACTAATGCCATGTAACTACAGAACCGCTCAGGTGGTTTACTCTCTCTAACCTGTCCCTTTGGCCCGGCAACTAATGTGGCCTGGCACAAGGTATCTTGAAGCCACTTGGGCTTGCTCTTCCTTGAGAATCCTTCCCCCACCAGAGTGAAAGAATCCTCATCATCATTAGAAGCCTAAACTCCTGAAGGCCTGCCAACTGACCTCATGCTTGAATCTGTGCCTGTAGATGCTGAAGTACCATGCGAATTCTCCGTTAGTAGACTACCCTGTGAACTGCTCTGTGGTCTACCTTGCATGTTGCTCGAAGAACCACCCACCTAACTCTAGCAGACACTGCTCACTAATGGACCTGACACTGTAATCGATGTACCTCCTAATCCCTGATCCCTGTGACTGACTCAACTGCTCTTGAGGGTTTGGTGAGTCTAGATACTCTAACTCCCGTGACCTCCTGAAAGCTCTCTCCTCCTCGAACTTCGCATCCCGACAACCACTTTCCTCTGTGTAGGAATATAAATCCAATAAGCTTTCGAGGTCTCACTATAACCCACAAAGATGCCCTTTTCTGCAGTGGGCTCTAGCTTGGTCCTGTTCTCCTTGGGGACATAAGAATATGTAAGGCACCCAAAGATATGAAAGTGCCCAACATCAAGCTTCTTCCCAGAAAAAGCCTCCTCTGGAGTCACATTCCCCAAGGCACGATGTGGACTCCTGTTCTGTAAGTACATAGCAGTGTTGCAGGCCTCTGCCCACAAAAATAAAGGTAACCCCTGATCATGAAACATGGCTTTGGTAGCCCCTGCAATAGATCTATTCTTCCTCTCTGCAACCCCATTCTAATAGGGGTAGTAAGGAATTGTGAACTCCCTCCTAATGCCTGCCTCAGCACAAAAATCAACAAACTCACCAAGGGTATACTCCCCTCCATTGTCCGACCTGAGGGCCTTGATCTTCCTACTTGTCTAGGTCTCCACAAGAGCTTTGAACTCTTGAAACTGCTTGAAAACCTCACTCTTGGTCTTCAAGAAATAAATCCAAGTCTTCCTAGAGTAGTCATCAATGAATAAAACATAGAACTCATAGCCACTCAAGAACACATGAGACATTCGACCACTCACGTCGGTATGAATCAAGTCAAGGATCTCGGTCGCTCTGCTGTCATTGCTGTGAAAAGGGGAGCTGGCAAACTTCCCCATAGCAGATCCTCTGCATATATCAAGGTGATAAGAACTGAAATCTGGAACACCAATGGTGATGGTGATCTCCTGCAATGTACTCAAGGCCCCATGATACATGTGCCCCCTCCTTTGGTGCCAAATCTCACACAACTCTGAACTCCTAGATTTGTTGTCGATCCTATCTCAGGTGTTGCTAGTCAATGCCATCAAGGGCTAGAATAAGAACTTGTACACCTTGGCATGGCGCACACCAATCTCTCTAGCTGAAGACGCTGGAGTTCCCCTAAGATATATAAGCACCTGCCCTCTCCTGAACAACACATCATACCCTTTGTCCTCAAGTGCTGAGACGGATATCAGGTTTTTCTTCATTCCAGGCACATATAGAACATTTGACATTTTCAAGGGAGGTTTCGGTCCCCTATCAAATGTCAATGTCCCCACACCGACTGCTCTAACAACGCTGTCATCACCAAGTACTACCTCCATATCAGTATCACCCTCTGAAAGCTCTGAGAAGTACTCTCTGACTCCTGTCATGTGGCGGGAAGCGCCATTGTCAACATACCAAATGCTATAAGATGCTCTGCTAGTAGCGGGGAATGCACACTCCCTCTTAACCTATATGGCAAGTGATCCTACACTAGTGGCCTCACAAACTATGAACCCAAACTCCCGATCAAATCTCTCTAAGAAGCTCTCTATCTCTGCAGAAGCTGCCATGGGTTTGCCTTTCCCTTTCTTGTTTTTCTTCTCCAGACACACAACAACAGAGTGTCCCAACTTTTGACAATTCCAACATTTGACTTTGGAATAGTCTTTCTCCTTGTTCTTTTGCTTGCCTTTACCTTGCCTTTGCCTCCATTGTTGGAAGCTTGCTTCTTTGCTCTGCCCTTCTTGCCTCTTGCTGACAATGCCACATTATCATCCTCCTCCACCTGTTTCGCTACCCCAAGATGGTTCTTTCTGATCTCATTCTGAATGCAATCATCCCACAACCTCTCCCAATTGGGAAGGTTTTCCCATGCAACAATGTCATCCACAAAATTTTCCCATGTCTTGGGAAGACCATTCAAAGCAATCCTCACCAACTCAGTGGATGCAATGATCTCACCTATAGCTGCCAACTCATCTCTCACTGAAGTGATCTTTGTGAGGTATGATGTACCACTGTCAATCTTAGCCATTTTAATGCCCTTCAGTTTCTCCTTTAGGACCATTTTTCTGTTTTCATTTGAGCTCTGGTAAAAATTGATCAAGGTTGTCCACATCTCATGTGCATCAGTCTTTCCTCTCACATGAGGAATGACATGGTCTTTGATTCCTTCCAGAATCAATCTTTTTGCCTTACCATTTTTTATGTTAAACTCTGCCAACTGTACAGGGTCAGCAAGTACTACTACTGGGTTCTGTGTGGTATTTACCATAATGCCCCAGAATTCTTCTCCCTCAAATATGCTCTGGATTCTCTCCTTCCATGCATTGTAGTTGTTATGCTCATCCAACCGGTCTTCAACTCTCAAAACCAAAGACATGTTTCACTGTCCTACCAAACTGAAATTTTCAAATATGTGGTAAAGGTTTCTGTTTTGTGTAAAAATCAGCTTGCTGTAATTTTCACTTTGCTGTCCCAAACTGCACTTTTCAGGGAACCAAGCTCTGATACCATGAACAAATTTCAACCCCCACTCCAGTTATCAGTGTTCCTTATCACTCCATGCATTTAGTTTTAAATCCAAGCATGATAAAATTTCTAAAATCTGGAAATGACAATATTTTCTGAAAACACAAATTTAAAGATTTCACCACTGCTGAAATTGCAGAGATAAAACACAGCAAAATTATGACAACCACACAGAAAATAACACAATGATTTTTGGTCAATGTGACCCTGGAAAAACCCCCTACAACTCTTGGGGAAAACCAGTTTGAGAGCTCTTCTTTATTTCTGGAAATGCTTTTACAAAGAAACTGAAATACATAGTAAAAATTTTAGCAACCACAAATTAGAACTTATCTCGATTTTTGTGCTCGAACTCCACCTCAAAAATTTTGCCAATCAACAAACAGCCAAAACATAATTTTTTACAGCAATAAAACAACATTAAATGTTGTACGACCTGCCTCAAAACATGTGCCTAGAACTTGTTGTACAGACTGTACGAATTTCAACAGTACGGCTACCTCAAAATCCATGCCCAAATCTGCCTCAAAATTTGTGCCCTTGCTGTTGTCCCTCTTTTCCTCAATTTTTGTGTTGTCTCGCTTCCTCGATTTTTGTGTCTTTCTCATGCTGTACGGTTTTGCCTTGGGATGCATGCCAATAAACATCACTGCCCAGATTTGCTGAAATGTCTTCTCGCTGCTCTCCACTTCCTCACTACTCAGAAATTTTCTCTTTGCTCTCTCTTCTCTTTCTCTCAAATGCTCATGAAAGAATGAATTGATTTTTTCCTCTTCTCCTCCTTTTATCTTCTCTAAATGACCTTTTGGGTTACCCTAAGATCTAATGCTTGAGATTCATTCAGATCTAGGGATGAGAATAAATGTGGATTTAATTCTCACTTTCTATTTTTCAGCTCACTCACTTAAATAAAGACCCACTTAGCCTTTTATTTTCAGTCACTTTTTTACTTTCTAATTCTTCATTGACTTTAATAAAGTCACTTTTAAATTAGAATGTAACTTTACCAATTATAAAGTCACTTTTAAATTAAATTGACTTTACCACTTATAAAGTCACTTTAGGAGAAAAGTAAAAAATAAATTTGGACACTGTTCCCTAGGCCAAAGACCAAAGCCTTAGGGAACCACTTGTCCTCTGGTACCTAAATTTTAACAAAATATACATTTGAAGAGGTGTTGGAAAAGACATCCTATATCAAAAGGATGAAAACAACCACCAATTGCCTCATCTGTTAGAAACCATTGTCACCAAATGTACTCATTCAACCAAGAAACCTAGGAAGATATATCTCTACCATACTACACATCTATTGCAAGATGTGGCACTAAACCATCCATCTAAAGAGGTGCTAAAAGAAACAACTTATAATTGAGAGGAGATAGGAGTAGCCAACTCACATAAGACGAATCATAGTTGAAGTCAAAGTGAGCATATTTAAAATAGCTTGAATACAACCAGGTGTGTCAAATACAATGTGTGTGGAAAGGATGGAGAGCATTGGTGGAATAGAGTGCAGGGAAGCCCTTCTACTATTGTTCAAAATAAATGATTAAAAACCTTAGTTTTTAGACCTAAGACAATGTTGCAAATAACACTAGATAGGGAAAGAAGACTCCAATCATCATTTTTGTATTAAGGAGGTGACCAAGAGCATCCAAAGTGTCCATGAATGGGGGCAGGCAGTGCATCAATATACCAATTGAAGGAAACAAGAAATATTTGAATACCACCACTATACTTTCCCATAAAGGAGGTGAAAGATTTGGAAATGGCCTTTGAAGATCAATAAACAAGATATGGGTACTGGTCTTTGCCTACTAGTGAGTCAATAAATCTCTAGAGGTGATGTAAGAGTTCTGCCAATTTGAAGACAATCTCAACTAGGAAGAGGCATATTACAAACTATGTTTGGACATTGAGCTACATGACTGTTACACAAAATCTAGCACCTTAATGCAAAGCCTTGCTAAGCAATCTAGATTGAGAGCAACAATGGGATTAGCCACCATTTTCACCTTAACAATTATTCCCCTACTACTATGTGGTCAAATATAATCCCCACAAACAAGGCTTCCCCAATAAATCTTAGGGATTAAGATACCAAAGTAATCTAGAATAAACAACCCAAAGGATTCTACTCCAAAATTCAACCTAGGATAAATGTTCAAAAATCAAGGTTTCAAATAAGTTAAGGATTTGTCTTTACCGACATGTAGAAAGTCATTGATATTCTTCTTAATAGGATCATCCTTTTCTAACCTCTCAAAAGGTATATCATTGAACTCAAGCGCACTTAAAGGAATAGATCTTACCTCAATCTCATCTTCATTAGAAAGAGAATCATCTTTGATAGAGAAAAAAAACTTCTTGTTGTTGTTCTTGGAAATCTTCTTCATTAGTTTCTTCTTTTGTGTCCTGAGAAAGATTGAGAAGAACTTCTTCCATAATGCCTTGCCCAAATCTTGAAGGGTATAGTCATACCTTTGAAATATTGGACCCCAACACTTTAGAAATTTTTAAATAAATACTAAAATAGAAGATTTGATTTTTGGATCACAAGAACACTTAATCCATTCCCTTTGATTCACTTCAAAAGAATAAATAAATAACCTAATAAGTGCATCTTCATGAACAATATTGATTTCTAAAGTGTATTTTAAGAATCTTACACCATGATCAATAAATGAAGAAGGATCACCATCAAGACAATTTTCATAGAAATATAGATTAAAGTAATTATGATATCTAGGAACATCCTAAATATCCAAAGTAGGGTAAATTTCATGCAAATGCCAAGGAGTCATTTTCTTTCGCATGCAATTTTCACAATATAGATCTATGGAGTTGCCAAGGTGAATCTTAAAATGCCCTTTTAAAAGATGCTTGTTTCACCCTACAAGCATAAAATCTTTCGAGATCAATGAAGAACGAGGACTTCATTCTTCACATGGAATCATTGGATGAACAAGTTAATCTAGGCTTTGAAATATGCTTATTAAGAAGGATTGAAGCATAGGCATTGGATCACGAGGAGCGGCACTCAAATTCTCTCAGGCAACAATGCCAAAAAATTTATTGCAAAATTTAACACCTTAGTACAAAGTCTCACTAAGAAATCTAGATTGAGAGCAGCAATGTGATTAGCCGCGGCCCGCAATGTGATTAGTTGAATAAAATTCCCACAAGCGTGGCTTTCCCTGTAAATCTTAGGGATTAAGGAACCCAAATTATTTACGCTAAACAACCCCTTCTACTACAAAATTCACTCAAGCATAAATATTCAAACAGGGTTTAGGGTGAGTTAAGGTATAATCAATTCTAAGATAGCAAGTTCAAAGGACATAATGGCTAAATCTAGACTACCTAGTGTAATGAACAAAGTTCGTACACGCAGCGAAATAATTCAAAAGAACTAAAATATGCAAGTACCCAACGTAGGACAAGTAGTAATTGTATATAAGAATTAGACATTTTGGGATTCAACTGCGTTAAGTAAGTCATTCACGTATGACCATTTCCATGAGAGGTAGTCGTAACTGACTAATTTCTCATGATTTTTGAATAGTTCACTTAGCACTCATTGCATCGGGTGATGCTCACAGGGGTGAAGAAGGGGATTGAACCTAGTGAAATGTGGAGAACGAAT